>LPNX010788915.1:0-173282 GCA_001517045.1 Pseudotsuga menziesii | reverse complement strand
TCTTGTCTCATGTGATGTGCTTATGTTATTGCTGTGCTTGTTATTCTCTCAGTGAAAAGATCTTAACATAATGCTAGCTTAAATGTTGAAAAACTAACACGCGATGGCTATTTCTTGCCTTCTGTCTTCAAAGACTGTCATGAGGTTGTTAAGAAATTCCCACCTTGTCAACACTTTTATCCTAAAAAGCGCACACATCCTACTCCACTCCACCCCGTCATTGTCGTTGGCCCCTTTTCAAATGGGGGATTGACTTTATGCATTGTAATCCTACCTCAGTCGGGGGGCATGGTTACATCATTGTAGCCATTGACTATTTTACAAAATGGGCTGAGGCCATGCCTACATATGCAGAAGATGGTAAGACTACTGCTCTCTTCCTGTTCAATCATATCATCACTAGATTTGGAGTCCCACAGTCCATCGCTACTGATCACGGATCATATTTTCGTAATCAAATGATGGAGGAACTGAGTGCCAAGCTAGGTTTTCTCCATGAAAACTCTACGCCATATTATCCACAAGCTAATGGTCAGGTAGAGGCCATTGACAAAGTTTTAAAAACTATGCTTCGTCATATGGTTGGAGATCATAAATCCAACTGTCACCACGTTCTTTTCTTCTCTCTTTGGGCTTATAGGACTTCGGTGAAAACAGCCACTGGTTTCACACCATTCTATCTTATCTATGGACTCGAAGCTATCTTACAGATTCAATGTCAGATTCCATCTTTACAACTTTTCGTCGAACTTCTCCCAGACACTTCTGCAGAGGAAGAAAGATTTTTGTACTTGAATAACCTTGACGAGACCTGGAGAGATGCTGCCTTGGCTAATGAGGCACATAAGAAACGCGTCAAGGCGCAGTATGACAAATCCATCCAACCTCGTGCCTTTAATGAGGGTGACCTAGTTTTGACTTATGACCAGAGATATGACAAACTAGGGAAGGGTAAGTTTGAGTCCATGTGGTATGGACCTTTCTTCATTTCTAAGGTTTTAGAGAAAGGAGCCTACGAGCTCATTGACTACGATGGAATCCCTTTGGGGCAACCTCGCAATGGGTTGTACCTGAAAAGGTACTATGGATAGGTATTTCTTGGATGGTATCTTGTATGTATGTATATTGCTTGGCTTTCAGTGTGCTTTTAGTATTTTCAAGATGGTTTTGAGTTTAGTGTCCGCATATGTTTACACCATGTTTTGGTCATGCAAAGAAAATGGCTTTCTACGGCTTCGTTGATGGTGCTTTCCGCCACACCTTGAATCTCGCCTCAGTTGCTTGGGTCCTCTATTCCTCGACTGAAGATTTGTTTAGTTTAGGAGCGGTTTGTATTGGTCCCACTACCAATAACATCGTCGAGTATCAAGCAGTCATCGGTATTCTAACTCAAGCCGCCTCCCAATATGTTTGCAATCGGGTATTCTTGATGGACTCACAACTCATGGTTTGTCATCTAAACCATGTCTACACCATTAGAAATATTGTGCTTCTCCACCTCTTCCAGAGAGTGCGCTTGCTAGAAAGATCATTTGAAACCATCACTTAAAGGCATATCCCTAGGGAACATAATGTAGTTGCTGACTCATTAGCTAATTACATCCTAGAATGACATATTGCCCATTCATGACATTAAAATCAAACATGGTCCATTGTAAATAAACATTTAAAGACACATAAAACTCATGTAAAATACATTAACCATTTGAAACATATAAACACCAAGTAAAAGTTTGTATATATATATATGTGTGTGTGTGTGTGTGTGAAAAAGTTTACAAAAATAGGTCTTGAGACCTCATCTAAAGCACGTAGGCTTTTAGAAAAAAATCACCATACAAAATCCCGAAGCTGTCAACTTTCAGTAGATATCTCATGCACTAGTGATGCTCATGGTAGCACATCATTGCCCGGGCTACTCTACGTAGCAGCCTACTAAATCGACCCGGTACTCCCGCTATGGGTCTTTGATACCTCAGAGGGAGGTCATCAATGGAAGCGTCAGGGATATCCAAGGTCAACCTCTCTAGGTTTTCCTATAACTGCATGGTGATATCATCGCCCTACGGTACAAAGTGGGCTCCAACTTGTCTATCCAATGGGGATGATCCCCCAGGTCGTGCTGCTCCAACATCTGCATGAAAATATCCAGGTCTCGTTACTTAACAAAAAAAGTACTAAACATCAAAAAACATAAAAACATTTCATCCATTTTAGGGTTTCTTGCTTCTTATCGATGTCACCCCACTATCCACTAGGTGGGAGTGGTAGGTTAGGATCTCAGCTGAAGTCTATGCCCGCGTAAGCATAATCCTCCACCATGAGGATCTGATCTCGAAGCCATCTAAAGAATGGGTCACCGAACTTCACCATCCCCCTGCCTGCTCTGGTACGAGCCATAATCTGGACCCACCTCACCATACAGGGGTTCCACGCTCTCAGCTCTATGAAAACCACCTGAGGTCTCATCTGTGGTACCCGCTCAAAGAAGAGGCAAGCTAAAATTGAACCAAAGCCAAATTGCTTCAGTTCTCCCTGCCGATACTTAGTCAGCTGATCTTTGAATATCGGAAGCATGGATTCCACCTAGTTGAACACCATAGGTGCCATGGCCTCTATGGCATATATCATGTGTGCCCTAGAATCCTGGTTCACACCCTGACTCCTGGCCACTCTTTGCATAGTAAATAGGATAGTCTGTAGAGGCCCGTCCATCACTGCTCTGATAGGGATTTTCTTCCCTGATGTCCTCGTCCCTGGGATACAGTGACGGTCTATCAACTCTCGAGTGGTAATATCCCCTCCTCGGGAACCTTTCAACGAGATGGGGGCACCCCATCTCGAGAGACCAGTCAAGAATTAGATGTCCTCTACCTCTACTGTCAAAATATGGGCCCCAACCTCAAAGTGTTGTTGCTTCGGATTCCACATTCGAAGTATGTGCTCTAGCAACCGCTAATGTGATACCATGCTTGGGGTCTGAAATAATTTCAGGATCCCACAGTCTCGTAATGTGAATATACAACCCACATTCCTTTCAGCGAAAGCGTCATCATTGTCATGTTGTCTTTCTTTCCATATCACCATGATTAATCAGCAAAGACCTGCCAAAAACAATCATAGCACATATTAGAATCATCCTTAATCATTTAAATTCAAAAGAATGATTTATTTTTTCTTGAGCTACCATGTTTAAATCTCCACGGCCGGCACCGCCTATGCACCGTTGGAGACAGGCGATGGCACCACCTGTAAGCCTTGTTTTAGGTGCGGTTCTAGTGGGGTACCGCATATCCCGCAAGGGGTAATCCTGGTGCCCGTTTCCATGGTTTTAGGGCTTTCCATACAAGCCCAAAACCCCATCAAAACTCAAAATAAAGACTATGAAAAGAAAGAGTAGGGTTTTAACTGTTACCTGAAACTGACGGAGCTCAAATCCGACGGTGGGAACTCCTGGTATTAGCCGCTGAAGATCTGAGTAGGAAAGTGCTCCAAATGCTCTCCACTATGGATAAATAGTAAAATGATTTGATTTTTTACTATTTACATGACTTATATAGGCATTTTTGGGTTTTATATGCTATAGTTTTGATTTAAAATGACTTTTTCCTCGAAATTTATCTATCGTAATTCATTAATGTTAGTCATGAGCGCATTTAACACTTTTTTTTGAGTTGATTGCAGGATAGAAGAACCATAGAAAAAATATTTGGGATTTTGTTTATGAATTTTTTGTACTTCCATAAAACGGAAAAAGTCGATGAGAATTTGTTACAACACTTTGATCATGCTCCTTAAACCCAGTATCAAAGGTCCGAGTCCATTTCCAATCCTTTCTAGGCTCGTAAAAATTGACATTGTGTAAAGAAACCTCATGGAGTCCTCTTTAAACTCTTTTTAGGCTCCCTAAATATGAAAAGATTGTCGAGTGATCTTGTCTTCTTCATGCTCGTTAAAGCATTTGAAGAGTCGTCTCTCCGACGGTAGGTTATCTCTTTTTCGGTTCGGGTAGACTATTTAAGAAAAAGGAACACTCCAGCCAATCATGACTAGAAGAGTTCTCTAAGGTATGATTTTACACTTTTTCAGGCCTTAGGGACTAAATCATACGAAAAAGGACCCATTTGGAGTCTTCTTCCGTGGTCGTTCAGACTCCTTAAACATGAACGATACCAAGTTTTCTTTCATTGAACTCGTTAAATTAAACATTGAGAGACCCATTTTGGGAATGAACCCCTCCTCTCTCAGGTTCGTAAAACATATGTCTGGACTTGTCTTTAAACAAGCTACATCAAGTGTTTGTTACCCTCTTTGAACTTGTAAAACTGAAAAGAGGCACTCATCGATCATGATGGGGAAAATGGGAAGGGAATCATTTTGCAAATAAATGGTAGTAGTTTGTCGTTACCTTTAAACATGGCACTTGTCTACATATCATTTCAGTCAATTGGGTATTCAGTTGATCTCCGTGACAATCCACTTTCATGAGTCATGCCACTCCTTTGAGTCTTTCAAAAGAATGCATTGTCCACTGTCGCATTGTGTATTTGTCCCGTTTAGTCATGTTGCCAAGTCTTTTGTCATGCCGCCCGATGTTCAAAGGGAAGTTGAAGAAGTTTTTCCTTCGCAGTCAAAACAGTCTCTGTGTCAGTATTTTTGAGTCGGTCCTATGGTTACTACATTCACATCATTCTAGAACTATGTTTCAAGTTTCATGTCATCGATGTGGGACTCATCGTTGCCCTCCTTCGACGAGACTATTCCCGTCGACATGAGCTCATCATCTGGGAAATAGTCTTAGAAACAAAAACTTAGTACCTTGATATATGTATGCCTTAATGACAGATTCTCTCACTCTCGACATAGGTTCACATCATTGACCTTTGATCGATATAATTGACTGAGTGTTCGACATCAAGACATCTATTCACACTCAGTAGATTGTACTAGGGTACCTTGGGAATCATTGACATCAATGGTGATCTCCCTCACACTTGTTAACGGTTCACATCATTGGCTGGTAATTAAGTGGTTTCCACCATGTTCGACTTCAGATAATTTTAATCACATGGATTGAATCATACTTTGCGAAAGACGAGATGAAGACCCTGGGTATTTGTTTAAAGTGCTCATTGCTTTTTCTCAGGTTGCAATGGAGTTTTGTATATCTAGCATGGATCCACATTTTTATGGTCGTGGCTATGCTCAAATTTGTGTCTATATGACATAGATCTACATTGTATGTCTAGTAGCTATGTCCAAGTTTGAGTCCTCTATCACATGGATCTACGTTGTATTCTAGTAGCCATGCTTGTTTATTCCTCCCATAGATCTGCCTTGTATTGGTCTGCAGCCATGAGTTGGTTACTTGTGTCTATGAGTCAAAAATATTGATGTACTACAGATGTCTACTTGACGACGTGCTCCGATCAATCTAACATTTTCACCTCGAAGTGACAACTTGTTCTCTCAAAGCTCTCGTTTATCGTATCCCTCTAAGACTCATGCTTTGGGGGGCATCCTATTATACCCAAATCCTGTCACCACCATGTGATAAGACCCTTGACTTACATATTTTCCCTTAATCCCAGCACTTGGAGAGAAAACCCATGTTGTTTGTCAATCTTTCATGAAAATACTCAGCATCGCGCTTTCCCTGAAAGCCATGAGTGATACCTTGCTCGCACCACCTATATCTTGTTTACCATAAGCGGTGACAGCGCTTATAGCCTTTGATCCATAAGCATTTTTAACCTGAACCGCTCTATCATAAGAGGAAAAAGGTGGTACCTTGGGTAAAATGGGAAAACGAGAGGTTTCTCGAGGCTTCTAGATCATGATCCTCGTGTCCTCTCTTATCCCTAACACTATGGGTCAGTTGAGCTCGAGATCCCCCATCATAGGATCTTGGAAGCCACCTCATCCACAAATCTCTCAACCATTCCTATCCATTGAGCCTTTTAAATACAAGCTCATGTCCATGGTTGAGAGGGAGAACCATAGAGGTATTGCTATGCTGTTGGATTGACCACTTGGACCAAGCCATTTGAGAGCATAGAGAGTAAAGTTGGAGCTTATGGGGATGAAGTGTTGGTTTCATGGAGATGCATGTCAACACTAAGGCTTAATTGATTGTAAACTTCTCCATTCATCTTAATGCAAAGCTGATTTCCGTCCCACATTAGTGTTGTTTTGATTTCACAAGTAAATGTTGTTGGATTCCTTAGTCATTGACATGGATAAATAGATTATGTTCCGGTAGCTTTGATTTGTTTGTGTGTTTGATATAATTGCAGGTACAGAGGTTTACTATCAAAGCAGCATTCGAGGTATCTACGACATCTAGGGAGGGTCTTCATCCTTTGTCATTTACTCATTTGTTCTGGATCTGAACTATTCAGACCAGAGGAATAGCTTCTATCCACAGAAGGTGAAATATTCCTACTTACAATCTATCGTGCGCTTAGGGAATATATTTTGAAAGTGCCCATACTCGTGGCAATGACAGAATTTGAATGGAAGTTGCTCATAACTTCCTCAGGAAGTCCTACTTCCAGATCTACTTCAACGCAGATCCTGGAACATGAATAGTTCTCCTTGGGAAAGGCTTTGTCAATATATTTTCCCAGTCTGTCCCTGATCGCCACCAGCGATGAGGCGGTCCAGCAATGAATCGAGAGATTGGGAAGGCGGACCTAGACATGAACAACCTTGGGGACATCCACTACTAGGTCAAAATATGGGGTCCATCTATTAAGGTAAAGTCCTTGGGGTCCCATAAAATACGGGATGCTACAGAAGATCAAATCTCGGTCTTCTTTGGTGATAAATTCAAAAAGGAAAAACCCTCTACCGATTGCATAATAGGTAACACTGTCGGTGTTCAAAGGCCACCAGTTATTTGGATCCAATTGTCTGTGGTCTTAGGGGATGGCCATAGCTCAGTAAATTGACCAACCAAATCCCAATCCACCAGGGAAACAACTATGCATAGGATGCTAAGGAGGGAGGTCAATGATAAGGACCTCATCAATCTTCTTAACGAATTTAGGGAATGGAGCAAATCCAAGATTCCTGGATCTGCTAGATATCAGTTTCCTAAAGGTGGTTTTTTCATCACAGGGGCCCGAAGGGGGGTGAACCCCGACATCAAGCATGAGATCCTGTCAGGGCAGGGGCGCAGCGGCCCAGAACCAAACCCGTGCAGCAGCACAGAACCCAAGAGCAGAGCACACAAGAACCCTAGCAGCGCTCGCTTGAAACATCAATAATCTATTTTTTATCTAGTAATAGCTATGTTGCACCAAAGGAGTGGTTGTTGTTGATCTTCTGTCAGAAAATAAATAGACATGTAGAAGTGAACACATTGGCAAAGGTAGAAGCTTCTATGAAAAAACTGACCCATTTTTTATGTCTATATCACAACGTGTAGAAGAATCCATTCGTCTAGTTGATTTAAAGGCAATGCTCGTTGTAGATCGACTTTTGGAAAAGAAAATAGACACATAGGAGTGAACTCATTAGCAAAGGTCTAAGGTGCTACAAAAAAAATTAAATAAAAAATTGCCTTTTTTTTTTGTCTCTTAGAGCATGAAGAAAAACCCGTTCATCTAGTAGATTTGATGGGAGTGGTCATTGTATATCAGATATCGAAAAAGAAAATAGCCATGTAGGGGTGAACTCATTAGGAAACGTGAAGCTACTATAGAAAAACAATTGACCCATTTTTCTTGGTCTATATCTCGACGTGAAGAAGAACCCATTTTTTTGGTTTATTTGAATGTAGTGGTCATCGTAAATAATTTGTTGTAAAAGAAAATATCCACACGGAGATGAAATCATCAATAAAGGTAGAAGCTTCTATAAAAAAAAATGGCCCCTTTCTTTGGACTTTGTTTCTACATGAAAAAGAACCCATTCTTCCGGAAAATGTGAAGCAAGTGGTCATTGTAGATCAACTATCGAAAAATAAAATAGCCACACAAAGGTGAACTTATTAGCAAAGGTAGAAGTATCCATAAAAAAATTGTCTCGATTTTCTTTTTTTCTATGTTGTGCTTCAGAATAATTTCATCTTTCTGATTAGATTCTACCATTGATCAATGTTAGAATGATAAAACAATCATGGCGAAATTATTCAGAAAATAGGAAAATTTTTGACAACATAACCATAATTTCATAATCATTAACCTGTATGTAATACGTCCATGATAAAATAAAGAGAATATGAATCCACTAGATGTGATTCAAATTCCATAAATTGGACTGGCTGCAGAGATAACTAACTATGGGGAAATCACCACTAGAGACTCATTAGTGTAACTCCAAACAACTAAATCAGTTCACAAGCAGTTAAATAACCAAGGTAGGTGAGAAAAGGTGCCTAACCTCCTTAAATCATGAAAATGTGGCGCTATGCTAACTAAAGAGGAACTAACTGATCGCATCAGAGCATAACTCAACACAGACTAGGGTGAACTGATGGTGGGATTGCCATGACTTTGTGTGGGTTCCTATAATATAGGAATTGGCCTCTAGAGCTCCTAAAATCATGCAAAATGGTGCATCAAGTGGTAGGTGGGCCCCACATGACTACCCCATGGAACTAATGAAGTGGAAACATACTCATAATCTAGGAAACTGACATTTAGACTATGGTGGACAAGGGAAGATTATAATAATCCTAACACCCCCCCATAATCCAAAATTGGCCAACCTAGGCCCTGGAAACTAAGAACAAAGGTCACCCATACAATCTAATGCAAAAAATAACTGCTCAATAAACCGAGGAAATGGGGAAAACCTCTTGGGAACAAAACTCCCTCTAAAAAATTAACGACAGGGAACTGGATCAAGCTTTCACACCAAGAGACAAATTTCTCCTTGGTAAAAAGTTTGTGAAAAAATTCTGCAGACTGTACCACTATGGAGCAGTAATGCAGTGTGATGTTCCTTGTGTGCATTATTTCCCTAATACAGTGCATGTGAACCTCTCCACCTTCTTCCAATATGATGCCAGATATAAGAAGAAGTGTTGTTGCATTTGCAGCCTGACTTGCATCTTTCGAACCTCTATGACAATATGGAATAGTTGAACTTGGAATGCCATGCCCTTTGGGATTTCTTGAGACCATACAATGGTTTCCTCAGCTTGCATTCTAAGGAATAATCATCAGTGTGCCCCTTAAGTTGTTCCATGTAGATTTCTTCTTCTAATTTACCATGTAGAAAGGTAATTGTGTCTCTTCTTTCTGTAGGAAGAGCAACATGATCCAATGTCGTATTTTTTGTCAGTGAATCATATCCCTTATCCATGGCTTCCTAACCTGGTGAATCATGGCAAGCCTATTTGTATGACTATTGATCAGACCTATCCATCATGTAGCATCTCTCTGGGAGTTTATAACACCTCTCAGGAAGAAGTGGATTTGTATGGAATAATGCAACGTTCTCATCTTGAAATTGAGAGTTGGTTCTCCTTTTGTCATATGAATCTCCATGAATGTTCCCAACAACGTCAATGACTTTTTGAGCCCATTTAGGCCTAGGATTGGGAGTAGTGGCTAGATCTATATCCATATCTGATTGAACTTCATACTCAATTCCAAAAACTGATTCAACTTGGTCCTTAGCTTCAAATTCCAAATGATCACAAGAAACATCATCATAGGAAAATGGATTAGGTAGAATGAGTTTACTGTCCATTTTAATTGGTTGTAGATATTACACTGGATCTAAGTATGGAAAAGATGTGAGAACTCATATGCCTTAGAGGCATGGTTTGCAACACCTTTCTCTATCAGCTTCCTTGTAGAGATATCTAAGATATCAACCGTGTCAGGTTCAAATACAACTCGCTTTTGTGAGCATGTATGAGTCATCTGATATACATAAAATATATTTGATGCCAAGGAAGGAACATATAAGAAATTTTCTAACACTCCATGATCCAATATTATTACACCCTTCCCTTCAACTTGGATGTAAGTATCATCTCCCATGTGAATACTTGGACCATAAGATACATTTAATGAAGAGAATGATTCTTTGGAGGAAACCATGTGGTTGGGGGCTCCTGAATCAATGAGGAAGGCATGATATTCTAACAACAATCCAGACTTTAGTGCATGAAATTTCTCATGATATTCAATATTGCCTCCAGAATCAACGTTCCTTACACCTTCAAGGATGATAATATTTTTTTCTTCAATAATTTTTGACATTTGATCTATGGTTTCATTCATATATATTTACTCTCAATGGTTTCCTTTCTTACTGTAGGAACACTTGGCCATTTCAAATCTCTTCTATTTGTCCTTCTTATAATCCGAGGCCCCATTTGATGGATCAAAATCCTCATTTGTTTCAAAATCAATGTTACTTTTTGTCCTTCCCTATTTGACTCCCTTTAGCTTTCATATTCTTGGTATCCCCAGCCAAAAGAGCTTGATTCTTGGAGGCTCTAAGGGATCCAATTTGAATCAACTTGTCTTGTTCTTGAATGAGGGATTCAGTGTATGCATCAAGTGAGGGAATTCACAAGTTTGGGGTAGTCAGTCTCCTAGAGTGGAAGGTGGACAAATACTAAAAATTATGGGCCAAGCTTGCTCAAAATGTAGATCACCAATTGCTCATCCTTCTTGTCAATTCCACACGGATTGCACTACATGAATAAGACTTGAACTCAGAGAAAAATTGCTGGATGGTTTCAAAATTGATGGGTTGAAGAGAAATAAGTTCATTCTCCAAAATGTGGCCTCTCAACTCATCATTCTTTCCAAACAATGATTCAAGCTTCTGCCATACTTTCCTTGGTTTGTTTAATCCATAAAGGTGTGTTGAGGCCTGGAAAATCGTAGGTAACAACAGTTAGGGATTCTCCCCAATAACATTCCTAACTAGCCTGTTATTGTTTGGTATGGGGAATCCATCCGGTTTACGGTTTGGCTACCGTAGGTCAAGTAACAAATTAAAGGGTTTTACCGGTTACGGCCCGGTCCACCGTGTATATTTTTAGTTTTTTGTGTTTAATTATGATGTGCAAGTGCCTATCTAAAAATGCATATTGATAGAGATAACGAGGAGCATCACAATGTGATGCGCAGGTTCTTACCTCTCGTCTTAACTCTCTCGCATCTAAATCACACACAACAAGAAACTAAATACAACTAACTAACCTATCCCTAGGGAGCAAAATTAACAGTTAACAATTAGTAATGTATTTCTACACATGTATTATGAACAATTACAGATAGATGTTATTTATTTCAGAACACATGAACATTAATAAAAATATGGACAACAAGATAGCTTATTGTTTATGACAACCTTCATTACTCACAGTGGAAATTTCACAGAATAAACTATAAGACATTCATAAAATAAACAGTAATGCAATGAGTTAGAATGATCTCACAGTTAATGGACATAAGCTAAAAATGAAATAGTTCACATTCAACTGATCCATAGCAAAGCATTTGAAACATTCCACCAAACTTTCTCCAGCAGAAACTTGTAATTCTTTATTGCAAAAGGAAATAGTTCTTCTTACAATATACTCTCAAAAATTTCTTGGGAAAGAAGTGCCTTCTACATCTAACTCTCCTATATTTATACAAAAAAGCCTAAACCTTTGGGCTGCCCCCAAATGACTTTTGGGATTCCCCAACGTTTCAATCCCAAAATTTTGTCTTGTAGTGAGTGCTCATAATTTATAAAATATATTACATTTAAAACAAAAATTAATAGAACACTTTTATGAAGAGGGCCCCACTTGGTCATTAATGAACTTTTTCCACGCCTGGGCCTCTACTGCTATGTTTTCAAAATCATAGGGTTCAAGGAAGCAGATATTTATCTCATACTTAGAAACTTGATTTTTAACCACTTCTATTCTTGTCGAACTCAGGCTCAACTGGTCTTCTAGTAAGTGGATACTTACTGCTACATGAGCCACTGCATTCTTCAGAATCTGTTCATCTAGATCCTTGACTTGTTGGATCTCCTGCTCATCTTCCTGATACCTATTCTATAGATGTTCTATGAACAACTCATGTTCTGGTATCGCATCCAGTCTTTTACCTGCAGAAACCCGGCATCTATTGTATGTGACTAGCATTCTTCTGTAGTATTCAACACATAACCCTTTCATTTTCTTTACCGTCTTCTTGAATTCTTCCACAGTATTTATTGCAAACTCTAATAAGTCATAATACTGCTTTAAACTATGTCGATCTTTAGCTGGTAGCTCTACAGGGGTTTCCTCATTTGTTTCTATCCACACTATCCCTCCTATCAGGACTTCCAAAATATCTTGAGATCTGTCTACAAAATATGAAGTGGTGTCCAAGATTTCTTCTAATTTGTTATCTATTTGTACAATCTTACACCTTTCTTCCTCAATGTGCATTTGCAGATGGTGGATCTTTCTTCTTTGAGTTAGAATATGCTCATTCAAAAGCTGGACATCCATTTTCTGTTCCATAGCATCTTTCATTGATCCTGTCAATGAAGCATTCTATCCCTCCAAAACTGCTACATGCATTTGATATTGTTTCTCCTTTTCTTCCGTGGCAACCTTCTCTGATTCTAACTCAATGACCCTATTTTGCAACTTGACCTTCTCTACACCTAGAGTTTCGTAGGACACTTGAAGGTCATTTTTCTCAGTTTTTAGCATTTGATGCTCTAGTTGTAGCCTCTGTAATTATGCTAAGATGTTCTGAGCATCCTTTTCTATTTTCTCCACGGAAACTTCTAAGGTCATCTTACTCGCCTGCAGAGTCTGGAGTTCTATCTTCAAAGTCCTCACTTCATTCTGCATATCCTCAAATCTCCTCTTTAACTTATGACCTTCATCCCTCTCTTTCTTCAGAGTTTCCTTTAATTGTGTAGCATTCTTTTTCGATTGCTCAAGGTCTATCATAAGCCTATCTACATTGTGTTCACTGGCCTGGGTTAACGCCACACTAGCTCTGGCTGTCAGTTGTGGACCTGCATCTATTCCATACACCATATTTTTCTGAGTTATCATATTTCCTGATTGTCCTCCTATTTCAACCTTCTTTTCGGTTCTTTTGACAAAATTTTTCTTCTCCTTATCATAGAAAATGGTGCTGAGATTGGGGACCTCTTCTCCTTATTTCTGCATGAAAGGTATCAAATTCATTCCAGAAAACACAATTTGCCCTTGAGTGCAGCCAGAAGTTGCAGCAGGCTCCTGGGAATCAGGATTATCTTGTCCATGCCCTTGGTCTGAATGATCATGTTCATCCTGTGTATCTATTAGGTTAGTAGTCTGTTGATCTTTCTTAGATCCCACTAATCTTAGACCATCACTTTCATCTTGTCTTTTCTTTATCTCTGCTTCTTCATTTCTCTTTCTCTCCTCCTCTTCCTTCTTTGATGCTTCCTCTATATCTATCTTTCTTTATTCTTCTTCATGCTTTAGCCATCTTTCTGCCTCTTGTGCTAGCCTTCTAGCATCTTCTTCTATTTTTTTGGCCTCTTCTTCTTCAGCTGTCTTCTGTGCAGTTTTTCCCTTTCTGCCTACAATGGTGATTTTGTGTTTAAATCTCTTCTTTAATGCAGTCATATTATTTGCATTTTTGAAGATTTCTTCATCCTTGTCCCATAAATTTGTGTACTCAAAATGAAGATTCGCTTCCTTGCAATGCTCTGCAACCTTATTTTGGGAGTCATTCCGGTGAAATTTCATCTCACCAAAATGGAAGTGCTCCAGCTCCTGCATGAATTCTGCAGTCAGTTTCACCTTTGAAAATTTATAACTCCCCAGCCAGAAAGGTATGGTGGGATATGCTGCCTTCTTATGTTCAAACAAGAAGCTTCCAACACCATCAATGTATACCTGCCTGACTGCTTCTTTATGTAGCACATAATTAGTGGCATATTTAGGGAGTAGAGAAGGTGCCATAGAGCCACCATACATTCTGATATACATCCCCTCATCAGTTAGATAATAAATTCCATATTCTTCAATAAACTTTGAACGCTTCCTCTGACATGCAGTTGCATTCAGTCAGGAAAATCAGGGTGTACAAAGGCATGATGAAGTGTTCACATATCTCTTTGTAGTGGCTATAGTATTTGTGTGCCCAAAATAATTTTTATGCGGTGTATATAGGGATCCTGTCCCTATCCCAATTACACCTCAAGGGTGGAAAGGAATGGGTACATAATATACAATCAACTAATATAGAGCTCATGTACAACTCTGACTTCTTCTGTGATACCCCTCCCAAAGCTGAAGATATGCATGCTGAGAGGCTATTGGATACTATGTTTGCCCAATTGAATATGGTCCCTTGAGTGGCCACATAGAAAATGATTGGCATCCATCCCAATTTGAAGATTTTTTCATGAGCTCTCCCAAAAATTCTATTCAGCATTAGTGCTATAAATCTGTAAGGGGTCTAGAGAGTGCCTGTATCATATTCTCCTGATGGCCTGGTTCGAAATTTCTTCCCTGGTATCATCATTCTTTTGACTATTTCAACCAGGTACAAATTTGTCTCCTTCTACCAGCTTTCAGTTAAGTAAATTTTTGCAAGAGGCAAGTGATATGCCATTGAGACATAAGTAGGACTGTATGCAGCATATCCCTGTTTGGCAGTATTCTCCAAAATCATCGTAGTTACATATTCCCTAGGTAGAATCCAGTCGATCACCTTTGAGCATGGGAACAACTCAGGTCTTGTGGCTACCTTCATAAGAGCTGATTTCTCGATGTTTGCATATATAGTCAGCTCTTCGAATCCTGCATCAGGCACATTCTGATTTGCAATCATCCTATATATCTCACCCTATTTATAGTCTGGTTTGACTCCGGTGGTATCCTTGGTATCTTCATATATGTACTCCACCTTAGTGATGATTTCCACCTCTGGTTCTCCCTCTGCAACAAGATCCTTCTTCTTTTGTCTTTTAGACATATCTCCTTTGAAATAATTACCCTGTCATAAACACCACATGTTCTTAGATCATTTAAGCTTTTAGTTATTGTTTCAATAATGAAGAAAAATTGCACAACCTATTTACCTCTTCCATATGCATTCTCACAGATAAACTATATAGAGTATTAATGCATAAAATAAAATGACAATGAAAAATAAAACTTCTTAGTCCACTGTCTGCATGAAAATGTAACCCTAATAGAAAACGCATCATTTAAACCAGACTGCATGCTAACTCTTCTCTAAAAATGAACCACCCTATTAGTAAGGCTAAACTTTGAATGTGAGGCCCTATCCAATGATTGAAAACGTGTAAATCCCCAACTTGAACAAAATATTGAAAACCCTCCGCCATTCCACGAAAATAGGGTAATCTCCTATGAAAAACTAAAAACTCCCCCCAAACGGCCATAAACAACCCCAAAATAGTCAGTACAGACAGCGTAACGCTCGTCTGCACCAACTACTTAATCCTTCAGAATGGGATAGATCGTCCATAACAGCTCAAACACAAACTCAAGAAACCCCCACCGCCAAAACTATCAAACTAACTAATACCTCACGCCGGAAGGATAAATATTCACTTTAAACGGCTAACTACACAATTTCGGGAAAACCTAACCAGGGAAGACCCTAGTTCCCAAAACAACCAATAAAATCAAGAGAAAGTAGAAACCATGGTTGGCCTACCTAGCAAGCAAGCTGTGTAGTCAGTGAGATGACCCAAGAACCTCCACGATAGCAAACCAATCAAATGAAATCCGGACAGCTGGGCACGGTGGTACAACTTGATTCAACAAGGACAGAGCAAACGCGTTTTTCAACTAGGATAATAATAAACAAATACCCCACCCCAATATATAGACCTTTTGGTGAAAAAAATGGAGGGAAAAAACCCCTATCGACGGTCGGAACCACTAATGCATCAGCAGAATAGTTTACAAGACAGCCGCAACGGCGAAAGACATACATACTACGGGTTTCACTGTCAAATAAAAACTTCGGCGATCGGAGACTCTAAGCACTATGGATCGACGACTTTAAAACTAAGCATCTCCACAAGGTCGGTGCTTCAAAGCTGAAAGCTTCCGCAGTGTCGGCGATATAAAGCACTAAACGACGCCATCATCACATATCGGAGATCGGAACCACTAATAACTAACTCATTGGAACCTCGACACACAAAATACTCCGTAGTGTCGACGAGACAAACAACAAGGCCTCTGAAATGGTGGCATCATAGAATACTAAAACTCCAACCTCTTGTCAAAAACAATCCGATAGCGAAAACAAAATCATCAAAAAGCAAAAGGTTTGAGCAATAAAAACCACGGAATCGGTGAGAATAAGAACTATCTGTCGGCATGTTCTCTATTTTCCCTCCGAAATGGCAGCGATATAGAATACTAATGCCCTGATTCACACATCAACAAACTTCCGATAGCGATAAGAAAAGTCATCGAACAATAATAATAATAAAACGTTAAGTGTTCGAAAGACTTATGGCTGGGCAGCGGTAATATTAGTTCATTTAAACTCCAAAATAGTGGAAAAATAATCAATCAATCATCCAACTTCTCAAGGTCAAAAGAAATCAACAAACCTACTAGACAAAAACAAAAGGAGGGTCCAAATTGTTTTAGAAATTTGGGAAATAGGTTGTAGCTACAACAAGGTGGAATAGCAACTCCCTAGAGATATGAATGCACATGAAACCAAAGTCTTCATCCAATTTATTCAGGTACTTCAATTTCTCTAGAGCATGCTTGAGTTTGACATCCTTTCCCATTATAAGCCTATATAGACCTTTCAATGGAAGTTTCTGAGGATTGAAAAATGGCTTGAGCACCTACTATGATACCATGTAAAATTTAGAAAAGATACAAGATCATCAGGATGGATTAAACCTTACTATGAAAGAAGAATGAATGAGGAAGAATAATTCCAATGTTAGAATGATCAAACAATCATGGTGAAATGATTCAGACAAGAGGTAAAAATTTTGCAGCATAACCATAATTTCACAATCATTAACTTGTATGTAATACATCCATGATATAACAAAGAAAATTTGAATCACTAGGTGCGGTTCGAATTCCATGACTTGGATTGACTCTAGAGATCACTAACTATGGGAAGATCGCTGCTGGAGACTCACTAGTGACTCAGGACAAATAAATTAGTTCACAATCAGTTAAATGACCAAGGTAGGTGAGAAAAGGCACCTAACCTACTTAAATCATGCGAATGTGGCGCCAGTATAACTGAATATGAACTAACTGAGGCCCAACGGAGCATAATTCAAAACAAACTAGGGTGAACTGATGGTGGGACTCCCATGACTTAATGTGGGTTCCTAAATTATAGGAATTTTCCTCTGAAGCTCATAAACTTGTGCAAACTGATACATTAAGTGGTAGGTGGGCCTCAGATGACTTCCCCATGGAACTATTGAAGTGGCAACATACTCCTAAGCTATGAAACTAACATTTAGACTATGGTGGACAAGGAAGGGTTATAATAATCGTAACATACCTTTGTTGATGAGTTCACCTCCATGTTGATTTTTTTCCAACATTTGATCTTAAATGGCCACTCCCTTGAAATCAACCAAACGAATGATTTCTTCTTCTTGCTATGACAGACAAAAAAGGGCCAATTTTTTACTATACAAGCTTCTACCTTTGGTGTTGAGTTCATGTTTGTGTGGCTACTTTCTTTTCTAATAATAGATCTACAATGACCACTCAATTCAAATTGACAATATGAATGGGTTCTTCTTCACATTACGACATAAAAAAAATGGTTCAATTTTTTATAACAACTTCTATCTTGATAATGAGTTCATATATGCATGGCTATTTTCTTTGTCAACAACTGATCTACAATAACCAATCCCTTCAAATTGACCATACAAATGGGTTATTCTTCACACAGTGACATACACCCCACAAAAAAAAATAGGCCAATTTTTTTTATAGCAACTTCTACTTTTATTGATGAGTTGACCTCTACATGGACATTTTCTTTACCAATAGTTGATCTACAATAACCACTCCCTTCAAATCAACCAAACGAATGGATTATTCTTCATGCTATGACATAGGAAAAAAATGGGCCATTATTTTTATAGTAGCTTCTACCTTTGTTGATGAGTTCACCTTTGTGTGCTTACTTCTTCTCCATCAACCGATCTACAATGACCACTCCCTTCAAATCGATCATATGAATGTGCTCTTCTTCACACCGCAACATAGACAAAAAAGATGGGCCAATTTTTTATTTTTAAATGTAACACCCATGGACTAAGCCATATTAAATAATGTGTTTATGTAATGGTTTATGAGTTCCTAAATGACATGACTCATCATATGTTTCTAAATATTAATATAAATATCAATTGGTTGTGGTCGAGACATAACTATAAATGATCGGGGACTCATGTATTCACCTAATATAGTGAGAGGGGGGTTGTAATAGCTTGGGGAAGGCTAATATTATGACTTGTTCACCCTACAAACCTTATGGAAGACCTTGTGAGTCTTATTAAACCATAATCCCCTTGTTTAAATCGTGTAACCAAATTTTTGTGTTGGTGATGGATTAAAACAATATCAAGAAGTTAATCCTTTGGACAAGTGGCACATAGGAAGAATGTTTGCAAGGGAAGAGTGGAACCAAGATTATGGAGAAGGCCTGAGATGGTGGCCTAGAATAACCTATCAAGCATTAGGTAGACCAAAAATTCTAGGTAGAACATGGGGCATTGTCCTAGAAGCGTAGGAGAGAAATGAACAGTTAACAGGGAAATTTTTCTTGATGTTGTGGAGTAAAAGAGAAAGAACACACACAGGAGAAGAGTTGTCTCCTTATCTCTTAGGTTTTTGTTTTTTGTTTTCATTTTAGTTGTCCTTTCTCTGGTTGCTAAAGGAAGAAGAATATGTCAGAGGAAGAATAAGCCGCGTCAATAGACTAAGAAAGTGTAGCATACAGGATGTATAGTGCACATGTGGTAGTGTGCAGTGCACGGTAGAACGATCTTGGATTAGCCTAGTTGTGGTCAATTGGGATTACTAGTGGGTGGTGAAATCACCTTCTAAACCTAAGTGATGTAACTTATCAAGTTGAGATTCAGTGATAGTTGGGATGGTGGGAAAACTATGCACCCAAAGTGGAGTCTGCAATCCTTTTGTTGATGTTTTCCTTACCCTGGTTTTGTTGCTAGTAGATCCAATGAATTGGAAAACAGTACTTGAAGTAAAATTGGTGGAGTTCTAGGCAATGAGAGTGGTGATAATCATCATTTTTGTGCCAATGGAACAAAGCTAATGAAATGAATTACATCGTTTAAATTGTACTTGGTGGTAACCATCAAATCTCGACTTTCAAGAGAGAGAAATTATAAGAATCTTGGGATTGGTGAGATGTTTAGTGGTGGATGCATGAGTCCCAGCTCGGGGGTGGTCTATGAGTGATGAAATAATATAAGATAGGAAGAAACCTATGGTTGGATGGAGTGTGGTGGCCACAAATCCATTTTCCAAGCAATTCAGATTCAGATAAGTTATGATGATGTTTATGTTAAATTCCAAATGAACAAAGTATATGGATTATGGCAATATGATGTGAATGATATGCATGTTTATTTTGGTTTTTATATTAATGAGTAACTGAGCCATGCCTTTCTAGTTTATACTAGCTTCTTCATGGTTGAAACATGCATGGAAATGACTTTTTGGTTTGCATGATGGGGGGTTTTTTGTCGACGCTTTGTCATTATGTTCATCATTAAAACTGTATGAAATATTGATTTAGTGTTTGAAGAACCCCCCCTATTCTGTTGTTCTTTCCTTAGCCAATTTCCCATAAAAAAGGTTAAGTGTTGGGATATTCAATCTGAGTAATCAGGACTGTTGATTTATGTTTGATGAGAAACAACAACCGTTGATTATTGTGCCAATATGTTGGTGCTGAATCCCAACTTTCGTCATGTTGACATTGAAAATTAGAAGTCGAGGATGGTTTTCAATATGCTTTATAAGTTGGTGCCGACTCTCAACTTTCAATGTGCTGACATGGAAATTGAAAGTCGGGAATGATTTTTGTTATGTTTTATAAGATGGTTTTGACTCTCGACTTCCGACATGTCGATGTCAAAAATCAGAAGATGGGAGTGGTTTTTGTTATGTTTTATAAGTTGGTGCCGACTCTCGAATTTCAATATGTCAATGTTGTAAATCGAAATATGGAGTTGTTTTTTATTATGTTTCATAAGTTGGTGTCAACTCTCGACTTTCGACGTGCCAATGTCAGAAATAGGAATTCAGGAGTGGATTTTGTTATGTTTTATAAGTTGATTCCAACTCTTGAATTTCGACATGCTGGCATCGAAAATCAAAAGTTGGGAGTGGTTTTTGTTATGCTTTATAAGTTGGTGTCAACTCCCATCTTCTGACTTGTCGATGTCGAGGATTGGAATTCGAGAGTGTAAGTTGTCATGTTGGTTTGTTCATTTCGACTTCCGAATTTCGATGTTAGGAATCATAATTTGGGAATGTAAGTTGTCATGTTGGTTTCTTTGTGCCAACTTATGACCTCTGACTTACGATGTAGAAAATTGGAATTCAAGAGTGTAAGTTTTTAATGTTAGTTTGTTTGTGTCGATTTCTAACTTCCAACTTCTAATGTCAAGATCAACACGTCATGGTTGTTTTTTTTGTTTTTTTGCTGTGTCGATTCCCAACTTCCGATTTTGGGATCCGAACGTTGGGGCCAATGTGTTTGTGTTCTTGGGACACCTAGTCGTGCCAACTTTCGATTGTCAATGTCAATCGGCATGGAAAATTTGGGATTGAGATAGTAAAGTCAACATCGACGTTTTTGTTCAGTAAGGAATATTTAGGTCGTTGGATTCATTTTAAATGTTGTTAATTGTTGTTTAATGAGTTTTAACTAGTGATTAATGTATTGTTTAATATTGTTAAGTATTTTTTTTATTCTATGATTTTTGCACTATTGAGTCTATTATGGCTTGTTCATGACTGTTTAATTGATTTGAATTAATCATTAAGGAATCTTGGAGCTCATTCAAATATTTTCTTATGTCTATAGCCACCAACAGTTATTTGGGTGGTTGTATAGCATCAAGGTGCATTACAGTATGGTATTAGAGCTAAAGTTTCAACCCTTAACCATTGGGAATTGTTTACTTGAAATAACATATGTTCTTGAGTTGTTAATTCATTAACTGTATTGTATGTAATGGCATATACGACTAATGAGGATACAATTAGGGATATGCATTTTTAATTTGAACTAAAAAACATGGTTGACCCCATCTTAATAGATACAATATAGTTTTAGGCCTTTATAGTTGCATATTGATAGAGTTGTACGAAAAGTAGAACTTTAAGGATGGAAGAAGGCCCATAAATGTCTCACTTTGCTGAAGAGGTGAGAATGGGTGATAAAGAGATATAATCCAATGGTCATCACCCTAATATGGGACCCTTGGAATTTTTAGAACTTTGAAAGATATACAGGATGGAAATGGAAAGATCCTTCAATGTATGGGGCAACAAAGTCAAATTAATAAGCAAATGATGCAAAACTTGACAAACTTACAGGATCAAGTACAACAAGTGTCTTCTGTGGTAAGAAGAGAAGGTGAAGAATCTTTGAACAATGAATTTTCTAATAGGTACCCATTTTATAGGGATAAAGGTATACGTAAAAAGAGGGTGTATTTTCAATATCATTCTTTGGAGAGCCATTAGGGGAACGAAGAATATGAATTTCAACACAAAAGACACCAAAAGAGGAGGCATGATGGGAACACGCTTCAAGGTGAGATTAGGAAGCTTAATCCTCCTATCTTTGATGGAAAGAAATCTCAAGAACCTGCATAGATTTGGATTTTAGAAATGAAGAAGTATTTACAATTACATGATCATTCTAATAATCAAGAAGCCTAATTTTTTGGTTACAACCTTCAGGGAAAAGCTTACAAGTGGTAGAAGCAACTGAAATAACTAGAAAATATGGATGAAAAGGAACTTTCCTAGAGGATATTTCAAAAGAAATTCAAGTAGGAATATTTGTGATAGTAGTACTATGACAAGAAGATGCTAAAGAGGTTCCTTGTTGGGGAATATGGAAATGGATGAGTATGAAAAGAGGTTCCTGGACTTGTCAAGCTATGCGGGTTTCGTCCAGGTGGAAAAGGTTAAGATATAATGTTTCCTTAGTGGGTTTCCAATATTATACAAGGACAAAATAACTTATGATGAGCCTCATACATTGAAGGAGTATATATGGAAAGATAAATTCTTGTAATAGTAGGGTAAGAGAAGGCATGGTTTGCATAAGAGTTAAAAGAGAGGTCTAAAGGATAGATAGGATCAAAGAAAGAAAGGATCTAAGACCTAAGATGATAAATAGGTTCAACATAATTATTTTAAGGATCCTACCATGAAAGATGAATCAAGAGCAATTGAATCTACAAGACATAAGAAAACGAGTCAAGTCAAATGCTGGATATGTGGAGGTGTCCACTATATGAATAATTTCCTTGAGAGGAAGGGTAGAGATGCTAGAGAATATAATGTAAGAGAGGCGTCTATAGTGGAAGATGTACCATGGACTCGTGGAGCATCCTTGTATTTATGTAGCATTAAACAATCGCTAGGTGGACCATCAATCTTCCATAATTGAAATCGAAGGTACACTAAAAAAATGTACCGATCTCCATTATTATAAATTGTAGAGCTCCTTATAGTTATGTGAATGTGAATCTAGTTGAAAAATTCAAGCTAGTGAGATGTAGATTGTTAAAGCACGGGATAATGCACTTAGATACAAGAATGAAAAGAAAAATCATCTATGTGGTTAAATATTGTCAATTCTCCCTGAACGAATTACACACCAAGTCTGATTTGGACATGATTCCTTTGGGGTCATATGACCAACTTCTTAGAATGGATGGGATTGAGTGGCACTGCACGATTCTCGATTGTTGAAACAAGGTTGTAGCGTGCCTAGATGAGAACGGTATATCCATGCCTAGGTGAAGCGAATTCCCAGACTAGTTTCAGTAAGAGATATCATGGATGTGCAGATGAAAAAGTACCTCTGGAAAGGATTCTAGTTGTACGTTATTCACACTGAGGAATTGCTAGCAGATACGAGCCACACGAGGAGGTAATTTAGTTTCTCAGTAGATTTTAAGAAGTGTTCTAGGATGTGCTTAGGTTGCCGCTAAAGTGGACATTCACTACAACAAAACATAAAATTAGAACCTAAAATAGTATTTCAATTCACAAATTGGACACTCTTCTCGACACAAAAATGGGAATAATCTGGACTATCTATGACTGCTCCATATTTAATGCTGAAATTATTGTCTAAATTATCATCGAAAGTAGAACCGGATTTCACACCATAAAATTTAAAAATATCACCAGTAATAACACCATAAACAACGCCAAAAATACTGTGAGTTTAGTGTCAGTCATATCGCTAGTTTTGATCGTGAATAACGCCATAAATTATGCCAGGAGTAGCGTCAAAAATAGTTATAGGATTAGCGCCAGGCGTTTCTTGTAGTTTTTCTTATGATATGCCTTCGAATTTTACTTCCAATTTGGCTTCCAGTTTTATGTCCAGTTTGGCTTCTGATATTGTTTTATGTCCAGTTTGGCTTCTGATATTGCTTTCCATTTGGCTTCTGGTTTAGCTTCTAGTTTTGGTTCTAGTTTTTCTTTCCATTTTTCTTTTTGTTATTCTTCCAGTTTTTCTTTTGGTGTGGATTCCAATTTGGATTCCATTGTTGCGTCTTTTTTTTATCTTCCAAAAAAGCTTGTTTTTCTTACAAGTATTAATTTAATATGTTTTATTTAAACTTAACTAGTTAAATTTATCACGTCTCTTAAATAATTTATATGATCTTACAGTAAGTCATATAAATGCAATTGAAATATTTTATAGGATAACAATTATAAATATTTTTTGGAAACAAACATCTATGCAAATTAACAACATCATCATACTTATTAAATTACCATCAAAATAGAATTGACACCATCCATTATGTATAAAAAACAAGATAATTACTATAACTTGATCATCATCTATAATTAAAGCGAGTCAAATATCCTATAATTTAACTGAATTTGACAACATCCATCATGATAAATATATTAAAATCATCATACGTAATAAATATGCATCCAAAACCATCAACCACTTTTAATATATAAAAATTGACAAGTCAATACTAATAACATGGTCATCAAATATAACTAAAACAAGCTAAAGTCAAATTTTCCAATACAACAATAACATGTGAAAATGATACATGTCCAACAGTGGACATAAGTCAAAATAATACATATACATCGTGTACAAATGATATAAATAACAAATCAATACCAATAACATCGTCATCATATATAACTAAAACAAGAGAAAGTTAAATTTTCCAATAGATCAATAACATGTGAAAATTATACATGTCCCAGAGTCCACATAAGTCAAAATAATACACCATGTACAAATGATATAAATAAAAATGATAAATTATGTAAGACAAAATAATACAATTCAATAATACAATTCTAAACCTATTCTCTCACCCAGTGATTTCAACCAGGTGGACCAGTAGACAGGCTCGGGGGTCCTAAGATTTACAGGTAGGAGTTGGTTGGGAGGAATGGGCTCCTTAGGTTGTTGTCTCCTCTGCTATATTACAAGGTTCTAAATGTGATTTTTACTTTCTTTATGTAATGTATAAATTTAGGATTTGATGCATCTATATGACTGATTATTTTGTTAGTTAGTTAAATCTTTTATTGATCCAAGATTTATAAATTCTATTCAGATATGTATTAGAAGAAATGATTTAGGGTTAGTTTAAATTTACTGATGAATGAATTACCTGACTTTCAAGAAGGTAGTACTCTAGTACAGCAGGTGAAATTAAGTTTGATGATCAAATCAAATCAAAGTGTGCAGGAATATGATTATTTACTTTTAATCTTTATAGAGTTATTTAGAAGAAAAATTCCTCTATTTCAGAAGTTTCATTAGTTAAAATACATGTGTTTAAAACTTAAACATAAACTACCATAAAAGAAGGTCTCTTAAAAACCAGTACACACTTTGTGTAATTGTGTTCTTTTTAACATAGCAATAACCACTATCTTTAAGCTTAACCTATTATAAATACATATAATTATTAACTATTACACAAACAGAAAAGTAATGTAAATAGGAACATCTTAGATTATAAACAATTTAATGAAATTATAGTATTAACTTAGGTTTGCAAATAACAACTAAGTAATTTTAGTAATACTGTAAGTAAAACAATCAGATATCAATTACATCAAAGTAAAAACAACAATGTAGAGATTTTAATTTAAAATAAAAATACAAACCCTAATTGAGGAAAATTGTCAACAAAGTCTTTCTTTCTTTCCTCTGTGGAGAATAGGGTATTTACAGTTTTATCATTTCCTCAAGAATCAAATTCTTCTTTATATAATTATAATATCTATATTATAATTTTCCTAAATTAAATAAATTTTACACCGAAACAGAGTTTAGACTGTTTATCATTTATAAACTAAAATAAATTAATAAAAGATAAATTAAATTTTTCCAAATCAAATTTATAGAGTCCTGCTCGGGTTTTAATGACAAACCCTTTATCCTTTTTATTATTTCTTAAGTAAATCTTTAAACTAAAAAGAAAATCCAGAAGTTAGTTTTCACATTAAAGTTCCACATAATAACCTCACCCTAGCAAAAATAAAAATTATGGACACTTACAACAATAAAATCCTTTCATCATCTTTTATCAAAACATTCACAAGATACAACTAAATAGCAACAAGGTTCTTTAAAATTTCTTTAATCCAAGGTTTAAACAAACTGAAATATACAACACAGAAAACCCAATAGTCCAAGTCTTTCATAGACTTCCTTCAAACACAGCTCAGTGCCAAACTCTTACTTTCAACACAGTCAAGTTTCTAAAGATAAATCAAAATTTATAAGATATCAAACCCTATTTATGCATAAATTACAATCCAAAAAACAGAGCTACGGCCAGTTGGCCTATCAAACCCTATTTATGCATAAATTACAATCCAACAAAATAGAGCTACAGCCACTTGGCCTTTACAAGTAATTCTTCAAAACAATCAAGTCACGACCACCCACACTAGTAGAACTTCACTCATCGCTGAAGGATAAACCTCTGGGTAAACCAAGGCTTACCCAGTTGTCTACTATTTGGAGGAGATAAATCTTGTAGCTAACCTTTCCTCTCGCACTCTCCTTCGGTTGTGTCAGAGCCACCTACAGGGAAGATTCGAAACACAGTCATTACTCTTCTTCTTCTTTTTTTAAATTAAAAATCAAGATTGGAAGAATGGAAGAAAGAGCAGAGGGGAAAAGTAATTTTTTCTATACCTGAATGATATCACTCACGGCAGCAACTGGAATATTAAACCTCCATTTTGGAAGCAGCTCTCAGCCCGAAGCCACTGTGTAATGGAGAGTAAAGAAGAAGGGTCTTCACCACTATAAGAGCCAAGAAACCACAATGAAAACCCAGATTTTAGAACCTAAAAACTCCACAGTGCAAACCACGACGGCTCAGAGTTTTCAGTTCCAGTTTATGGGACTCTTACGGAGATAAAAAGACTCGGAGTTTTGCTGTGGAGGCCAAATAGGCCGGGAGCCTATTGGCTCTGCCTCTTGACAACGAAAATGACAGAGAGTAAGCGAGAGATTTGGGTTTAGTCCAACTTATAGTTAGGGTTTACACTTACAAAACCCTAACCTTTGAAATCACCACACATGGATTCCACTCTCACACAAATCGCATGGGTTTGAATAGAGTTTCTCTATAGTCCCGAATGGCACCATTTAACCTATTTACAAACAATTGTTAAATGCTAACCTTATACTAAGTTTTATCATATGGTATACTTTGCACATAACACATTTATACTTTGACAATTGTCCATATTAAACTTTGCATATATCATTATTCCATTTATTCATATGTTCATTCTTAAAATTTATAACAATATCTAGACATAGGTCATGTAGGAGTAGGATCTATTACATCGACGATAGGTTAAATATAAGATTTATATACTATATTCATAGTTTATTCTAAAGACATAAGTATGTCTTGCTCGTATTTGTAAGTACTTATACCTTAGATAAATAAAATATACTATAGGCAACCTCATGTTCTTAAACCTAGATAAGAAGGTTAAAACAGAGCCCTAAAATGTTTTGCAATAACACAGCCAATTCAAGATTTTGGAAGAAAACGGTTTTGACATTACCTTCTTTACACAAAGCGTTATTTTGTTTAAATAAATAAGCTAGTAGTTTAAGTTTGCACGTTGAGACAATTAATCTCGATCCTGGAACTGGGAACAAAAAGTTTTACCTGTAAAAAGACCTGTACAAGAATCATCGTTTCACTGCATTAGCTTCAATAAGCTAAGTAAGCCTCGACACAACCAGAAAGATCCTTCAGTAAGCAAGAAAACAAACTTATTACCTCGCACTCAAAATTTAATAAACAGTTGATTACAATACTTACTACTTCAGACCATTACTATCTAAATCAACCTTTCAATACATAATTTTGAATGCAGAGAGTAAAGAATGTAATTATAGAAATTAATAAAGGAAATTGTTTTAGTTTCTAGATTAGACCTTTTAGGATGTTAATTGTTAGCAATTAAGTTACGCTCTTTATCGATGATTCTAAACATTAATTGTCGAAAGAAAATTTTAAAATTTTTATGATTTTTAGGGGTTTTACAATCTCAGTGTCAAACCCAACGTGGTATGGATCTATTTGATGAGGATCATCTGGATCTTCTGAAAGATCCTTGTTTTGCAAAAGAAACATTTAGAATGAAAAGTTATTATTTATTTCATGCAATAATTAATTTCTCTGTTAGATATCTAATATTACACCATAATAAAATGAAATTATAATCATATTACATCATATCAACCATATGAAAATGAAATTATAATCATATTACATCATATCAAAATTCACATATGATATTAAATTTCAAATAACTTAGGACTAAGATGTTTCAAATTTCAAATAAGTTACAACTAAAATTTCCAATACATATAGCTTGTTGGGAGTCTTATCACACCAATTATTTAATTTTTGGTTGGGATTCTTCAAAGTTCATGCAAAATCCCTGTGAAGGATATTTTCCTGCTACAAAAAGATTTCTAAAATACTTGAAGGGGATTGAATACTTTGGACTCAAATATTCTAAGGTGGATGACTTCAAACTGATTAAATATTGCGAGTCAAAATTTGATGGTGACAAAGAGAATGGAATGTATACTTCATGCTACCTCATGAATCTTGGACTCGGCAATTGTTTCTTGGAGATCACACAAACAATCTACTCTAGCACATTCCACGACATAGGCAAAATATGTGGTTGCGACATAAGAAACAAAGGAGATTGTGTGGATCAAGAAAATACTTGAATAATTACAGGAGAAACATGTGAATTCTACTCCTCTACTGATTGACAATACTTAAGTAATCAAGTTGTCCAAGAATCCCAAGTTCCATGATCGAACTAAGAACATCACCATTAAATATCATCTAACCTGAAATCATGTAGAGGCTACAACTTTTAATGTAAGACAATGTTCCATAATTGAGTAAATTCTAGATGTCCTCATCAAAGTACTTAGAAGAGACAATCTTGAAAAGTTGAGAAATATTCTTGGACTCACGAGCACCCATTCACATTAATATGGGGAATGTTGAAAACCTAATCCTACGGGATCATGGTTCCTCTTATGAATTAGTGTAAATATTTGTTTTTACTTATGGATATGAAGATACACATATCTTGGGATTTTGAATCCCAAAGGTCACCTCTCTCACTTGTAAAAATAAGAAATTTATGCTCTGTAAAATTCATTTATTTTGGATTTGACCAAGGTCCGTTAGATATAAAAAATTGAGATTCCTTCAAAGTGGATAAATAAAAATTTGACTTAAAGAAGAGAATTCTCAAAGAATATGTCAAACGCTTGAGCATATAATTAGAATAAACAAAAGGATGTGAGCCAAATTACTTTGAACTAAAAAATGCAGTAATTAGGACAAGTACAAGCCACTATGCAATGGTTGTTAATGTTTCCTTTAAGCATTACTACTACACAACTTCACTGGAATTGTGAGGCTCACGATGGATAGCATTGTTCATGCTTTGTCATGTGCAATTTGGGATGCTACTTTAACTTGTGGTGAATTTTTTTTTGAATCATTAGCCAAACATGGAAGAGCATTAAAACACATTAACATATGTTTTAACCTCATGATTTCAACATGCAAATCTTTAGAAGGGCTCTTAAATTCAATTTCGAACTTTTAATGTTTAAAAACTATTGAGAATGGATTATTGTTAGTTTGAGGAACTTGTCAAAACATTTTGCTCTTTGCGAAAATTGAATTTTCAAGGTTACTCCCACTAGGATTACAATTGGTTGCATTTCCATTAAAAACTTTGTTACAACCATCGAATATTATGTGAATAAAACAGAATCCTTTTCAACCTCAAAACATAACCCAAAGTTTTGGCATATTCCAAAACATAATTATTATGGTTATACTCCACCCAATTCGTGCCATATAAAATAAGGTTTGGTTTTTAATAGCAACAAAAACCTTCTTTTAACTTGCCCAAAGTTTGCTTAAAACCATGTGCTATATGGTGCGGCAATGTTGGAATTTCATTTCATCTTTGCCATTCAAAAAAAATTTGACGTCTTGAGTTTTTATCTTACCCCATCACATAACGCTTTGTTTGGAAATGTACCTTTCAACTAGTGCCATTTTTATTTCAAAAGCTATATAAAGATAAATATATCTTTGGTGAAGGTCATTCATTATATATATATTAATGTGTGTATATATTAATATACATATATATATGTATGTATTTTAATATATATGTGTAGTATAAATATTTTAATATATATGTGTAGTATAAATATTCTATATGTACAATTTTTTTTAGTAAATTTTAGAATGTTAAATCTATTTATGAATTCAAAAATACAATTTGAATACTTCCAAATTTGGATTATACTAAAAAACATTACCAATTTATCACCCATTAAAAAGTTCAAAATGTAGAATAAATAGAATGCTCTCTTTATAAACATTCCCTTGGTGGAAACAATTCATTTAAAAAAACATTACAATTCTAGAAGTTACCAGATTCTCTCATTGACATTTGCCAAAAATAAGTTATTATGGTTTTTTTTCCTAGATATGTATGGAAAGTCCACGCTCTCAAATCATTAAAAGAAGTGGAATTGTTTATATAACATTTTAATTAGAATTTGATAAAATAAATCTGTTTATCCAATACAAAATGTATTTAATTTTCTAATATATATTTGTTCTTATAAATGATGCAAATTGTTATAATTCTAAAAATCATGCATGTGGATCTAACCTCTTAAAGTTATAACATAAACGAAGTATAGAAAATGCATAAGGTGGTGGGTGGGTGGAGTTAATTTCTTCATTGGCCACCACTTGCCCTAGTCCTCTTGGTTAACTATGACTATTTGAGGATAGAATGAAGATGTGGTACAAACTATAAGGGTTTAACCGTATGCTATATTTAAATAAAACCTAAAAGTTTATGACAGTTTAAGAAAATATTCAAACATAAAAAATACATGCAGGTGAATTACTTGCTCGTCCAGTTTTACAGTTTAACCGGTTTGAAAAATATTCAAACATAAAAAATACATCAATGGCTCTCTTCTATCACAAAAACGCCTCTTTTTATCACATCAAGGAATCTCTTCTTATTTCGGAGGTGATACCTGCATGAACTTTATTTCTCTTAAGCGGTTCTGAAATCTAAACACCTTTCTATGTGTCCTCCAGTGATTGGTTCCTGGGATTAGAGTAGGAGGTACCAAAACTACCTTGGCTATATTTCAAAATCTATTTTATTTTGGTAAATCATTTATGCCCATCGTTTTCAAGGTTGGTTCGTTGAATACACAATGATATCGTCTGCATTATCACGCCAATGGTAACAATGTGACTTTTCTATGCATTATCGCACCAACGAGTAACATTTTGAGTCTTTCTATGGAACAAATTCCAGCTTTTGTTTTACTTTGTAAATACATAAATGAAAAAGAAAAAATCATAGTCGATAGGGAAGGAGACATCGTTTATCCTACCTTATCTATCAGTAGCATCTCAAAGTCTAAAGAAATATTAGTTGCATTAGATCCTAGATGTATGTATGTTTTGCAAATTTCCAGTTCATAAATTTCTCCTTTCAGTCAGGAACAAAGTTATCATTTTTCTGAGTTCGTCAATTGGTGTGAACTAACTATTCAGAGTACAAAAGAATAATTATTTCCTCTGATGGGTCTAAATCCTCTATAATTTAAATTCTCAGGTCATTATAGAGTCATTAGGGTTATTCAAACAATTTCCCCAAACTACTATGTTGTTTAACGAAGAAGAATTGATTAAGGTTTACCAAGAATGCAGTTAGAAGATGAAAAATGAAATCCTTTCCGAAGTCTTGAAGTCTGTCGAAACTGTCAAAAGTATATCATTTTCGTATGTTAATGTTTGAACAAATATGAAGATACTTGAACTTTGAAACTTTTGATAAACAAATCCAGTGCATGTATATCTCATAAAACAATTCAAACACACAATTTATTCAATCCATAAGACACATGATGTACCCTGGGGAAACCATCCAAATCCAGAGGATGAAAAAACTAGCGAGCAATCCTTTGAGTATGACAGATCATTAGAGGAAATTTGGGGTTTAAAATAGGCCTTATAGGAAAATGAGCCAACAATAAATTCTTGTGAGTTGGAATTCAAGAATCAATAGGATTTCAATAAATTGAGTCTACCATAATTGTTGACTTGACATCTTTGTCATAACAAAAAACTATTTTTTTTGTTTGTATTTTCAACATATCTCCCTATGTTTTTACTCAAATTTCCAGCGGGAGGACTCGTTGGATGTATAATTAAATTATGCATCAAACGAGTACCCACACTGCATACTTTTGACGGACCCCGCTGCCCCAAAAACAATAAATACCTGAAAATGTGACGATGACACTCGAAATTTGAGTAAAAACACAGGAAGATGTGTTGAAAATACAAACAAAAAAGTAGTTTTTTCTTTCCCCCTCTCAAATTAATAAATATTATTTTATTATTTTAACTATTAGTTTATTATTTTCCTTAGGAGGCCCATTTTAGACCTCAAATTTCCTCTAATGAATGACAAAGAATGATTTTAAAACAATTGCATATTGCTTGATAAGAGATATCTAAGAAACACTAGAGAATAGAGATCATACAAAATACTGTCACAACCTTGACAAGTGCATAACACTCTAATAACAAGTTTATTCAGTCATACAATCAAGGTAGCGAATGGTTAAATCCCTTTTTGGCATTGTGGACACTATACACCCTGTGTGCACTCTCCATGCATCACCTATTGTGCCTTCCTTAACTTGGTGCCAAGTTGCCACCTCGTAATTATCTCCCGCACTGAAGATATGCACCCTCCATTAATTCACTGGTGTTAATTGCCTCTAACTGATTGTAACTAAATTGAACCGAGTTATACTGAACATAACTAAATGTAACTTCACTAAATTGAATCAGAACTTAATGTAATTGAACTAAATTGAATTGAACTGACCATAACTGAATGTGAACTGATTAACTAATTGCTTGACCAATAGTTAGGAGTTTAACTAAATGTCTTTAGTGCTTCACAATAAGTTCCATCCACAACAACCACTTTGCATAAATTAAAGAACAGATTCCTTAATTAATTGAAACTTGTTTTCCACAACTTAGACTTTACTGATGTCTGTCTAATTTGAGTTCATTATAGGTCTGACATAGGCAATTCAAATCTTCACTTTATCTCTGTGCTCATATCATTTATCATTTAATTACTTCTTCATGGTCCATGAGTGTTTAATGAATTAATCATATTTATCATATCATACTCAGAGGAATTGTTTCTAACCTACAATCATATGTATTACCCTGGGTCATATATTCATATGCTAAATTAAATCACTCTAGGGGTGTCTAATCCCTAAAGGAGACTTATATCACCTAGTGACCATGACTAGTTATACATCACATAGTAGATCCCCATGACTTGATACAACACAAGTCATATGGTCTTGATACAACACAAGTCATATGGTCTTGATACAACACAAGACTTATGAACTTAATACAAAATAGGTTTCGTACTTGATACAATGCAAGTCTTTGACCTTGATACAACACAAGGTCCCGATCTTAATACAACATATGATCCTGATTTAATACAACATGATATCATAGTACAGGTATATCTCATACCCTCAAAAACCTAGCTTGATACAACACAGGCTCTTAACTTACTACAACATAAGTTGATGAACTTAATACAACATAAGTTTCGGAATTGATAGAATGCAAGTCTAATGTAGAATGGCTCTTGATTATGTACATTTAACACTCCCTCTCAATGAGGGAGACATTCTCTGGCATACCAAGCATATCTCGTAAGTGTCTAAACTTTGTCACAGATAGAGGCTTTTTTATTAGATTTGTAATCTGCTCATCAGTAGCTATGTACTAAAGTTTTACAATACTTTTCTGGACCATGTCTTGAATGAAGTGATACTTCATTTCTATGTGTTTCTACTTGTCATGAAACACAGGATTTTTGAAAAGCTTTATACAACTCTAGTTGTCACACCTGATCATTGTAGGCTCTATCTTTACACCAAAAAATCCTACAAGTAGCTTTCTCATCCACATTGCTTCTCTGCAAGTAGTACTAGCAGCAATGTACTCAACCTACATGGTGCTCTAGGCAACTGAACCCTTCTTTCTGCTAGATCATGAAATCATAATATAACCCAAGCTAAAACAATACCTAGAAGTGCTCTTCTGATCAACAATGTTTCCAACCCAATCAGAATAAGTATATCTAAGAAATAACACTCCTCCATTGGAGGCATACCTAAGTCCATAAGCAATTGTACCACAAAGGTATCTCAAAATATGCTTACCTACAACCTAGTGTTTGTGTCTAGGATCAGTCATGAACTGACTAAAGATGATAACTGCATAGAAAATGCCTGGCCTCGAATGTATCAGGTACATCAATTATCCAATCAATTGTTTGTATAATGTGGGGTACACCGGATTTGATCCATTCTTAGTCTCATGGAGTTTCCTCAAATTGGAATTCATTGGAGTATTTATGGATTTACAATCCATCATGCAAAATATGTGCAATATGTCCATAGTGTACTTCCCTTGAGATATAAATATCTCATCATTCCTCTGCCAAATATCAAGTCCTAGGAAGTAGTGCATAAGACATGATTCTTTCATCTCAAACTCCGAGATAAGCTTCCTATGACACTCTGCAATCATTCTTTCCTCTCCAATGTGGAAAACATCATACACATATAGGACTAGTACTAGAGGTTGGTTCTCCACTAATTTGAAGTACAAGTTTAAATCTGCATCACTCTTCAAGAAACCCAGTTTATGAAGATAACTTTATATTCTGGCATACCAATATCGAGGAGAATGTTTTAACCAATACATGGCTTTCTTCAACTTGCACACATGGGACTCCTTCCCATGTATCACAAAACCATCACGCTGCTCAATGTAAACCTCTTCCTCAACCTCACCATTGAGGAAGTAAGTATTCACATCCATCTGGTGAAGCTTCCAGCCTAATACTAATGCAAGTGAAATAATAGATCTAGTGGTAGTATACCTGACCAATGGAGAAAAAGTCTCCTTATAATTAATGCCCTCTTTCTGAGAAAATAAATAGGTAACAAACCTGGATTTATACTTGTCTACACTGCCATCTACAACATGTTTTATCTTAAGTTACAACTAACTTCCTCTCAGTTCTGGGAATAATATCCCAAACATCATTCTTCATAATAGAATGATATTCCTCCATCGTAGAATATTTCCACACTTGCTGCTTTGCAACCTCTTCATTTGATGAAGGCTCTGAGTGACTGATGTTTCTCATCAATGCAACATATCCTGAATAGCTATCAGGATGCTTGCGCTCTATGGAAGTGCCTTCTGGTGCTCCATGCTTCTCAACATCTCTTAATACATGTCAGCACCATGCCGACCTCCTCTATGTATGAGGTTCATTAACCAGTTCAACTGTTTCATCAATGATGGGTAGCTCTGCATGCTCAGTTGGATTCTCCCTCTAAACATCAGAAGGGTAAGAATCATCATCATGATCCTATAATATAGAATCCTTAGCCTCCTTTGTCTCTGGATCACATCAATCTCTTTTGACCGCTTGAATGTTTCTTCCTCATGGAAAGTCACATCATGACTAACCTCAACATGTCGCTCACCAAGTACATATATTTTGAATTCCTTAGAGGTCTCACTGTAGCAAAAAAAAAGTTCCCTTATTTATAGAAGGTTCCATCTTGGTTCTCTTTTCTTTTGGTATGTGAATATACACATGACATCCAAAAATATGAAAATGTTATATGTATGGTTTCTCAACAATGAACATCTCTTCACGTGTTTTCTCATCAAGAACTGCATGCCGACTTCTGTTATGTTTGTATACTGTTGTACTAGTAGTTTTTGCCCACAAATAAGCAAATAGATCATAATCATGTAAGATGGATTTTGCAGCCTCAAAAAATTATGTTCTTTCTCTCTACAACCCCATTATGTTGTGGGTTGTAAGGAACTGTTAATTGTCTACATATCCCTGCATCACTACAAAACTCATTAAAAGCATTTGATTCTAATTCTCCACCATTTTAGACCTTAGGGTATGGATATGGATACTTGTATGATTCTCATCTAAGGATTTATACTATTGGAATTTACTGAAGGTTTCACTTTTGTATTTCATTAAGTAAATCTAGGCCTTACGAGAGAAATCATCAATGAATAAAACATACTAGAGATGTTCGCTGAGGGATGGGGGAGACATAGGTACACATACATCTACATGCATAAATATTAGATGCCTTTATATATAGTATGGATTCTAGGAAAATTATTTTTAACATTCTTTCATAAAGAACCACCTCTACAAATAGTGTCATGTACATAGTCAAAACTAATCATACCTTTCACCATTCGTTGCAAACCAGGGAGTGCTATGAAGTGGAGGTATCCAAGTATCCTATGCCACATATCGTATGGGATGATAGTATGATGAATCATGGATTCAATATAATTTCATGGGACCTTGTAAAGTACTCCTTATTGAACTCCAATAACAATAGCAATATCAATGTTCTGGATCTTTGGCCATAAGTATGATTGATTCTCCGTGAAGATGACTCATAAACGTTTATCTTCAAGGAAAGAAACATGGATTAGGTTCTTCTTCAATCCAAGGACATAAATAATTTCATCCACATGTAGTGTATCTCCCAAACTCAGTTGGAAGGATGTGGATCCAATTCATTGGATTGAATATGTGGAATTGTCTCCTAATTCTACCATGCATGTAGACTATATCTCTTTTAGGTTGGAGATTGCGCCCTTGTATCCTGACATGTGATTTGAAGAACCACTGACAATCATCCATGTATATTCTCATGTGATGAGAGATCCATACAAAGCATAGATGAGGTAATACTCCCTCCTTCTCTCTTTTTCTTTGGGCACATCTTCTTTGAAAGTTTCTTCAACGGAGGTGGAAGCATGAAATCTTCCTTATTTTATTTTCTTCACACAACAATCTTGTATAAAATGTACCGAATTTTGACAATAAAAACAAAGAAGCTTTAATTTGTCAAAACCTTTATTGATCTCTTTCTTCTTTTCCAAAGGAACTTCTTAGGAGCAAATGGCTTCCTCCCTTTCTTGGTTATATCCATGAGAGCTAGATTCTCCTCCTTAGTGTGCACCACTTTGTTTTGGATGTGCCCTTCTTATTGAATGCAATCATGCCAAAGTATTTCAAAGTTTGGATTCTCTTCTATTCCATTTACCACAGCAAGAAATGTCTCCCATGAAGCGAGAAGCCCATAGATGGGGGTTTGAAGAAGATCATCCTCATCTGTCTCCACATCGATGGTTGCAAGTTGATCCTATTAATATTATAGCATCAAGAGTCATTCTCCAGTATTGTGAGTAATACAAAGACAGTAGAATTGTGAGTAATATCAAGTACTACAAATACCCTCATATGATTGAGGTGGTGATGTTGTAAAGATTGTGAGTAATATCAAACTAAGTCTTGTGAGTAATATCAAGACAATAGACTTATGAGTAATATCAAGTCCTACAAATATCCTCATATGATTGAGGTGGTGATGTTGTAAAGGTTGTGAGTAATATCAAGATGAGTCTTGTAAGTAATATCAAGACAATAGACTTATGAGTAATACCAAGTTCTACAAATATCCTCATGTTGTGAGGTGATGTACTTTACTGTGTAAAGAGGATATACTATGTGATGTATAGATAGCCATGATCAATAGGTGCTACAAGTCTCCTTTAGGGATTAACTACCCCTAGAGTGATTTACTTTAGCATGTGATATGACCCACGGTAATACATATGATCATAGGTTTGGCCAATGGCCAACTACTTCGAAATTCTTGTGGTACTCCTCACAATGCATTTTAGGGCTATGCCTGGGTACTTCCCATAGTTAAGTGGATAGGGGTTATTCCATGATCTAAACATGCAATTTAAATGAACAAAATATATGCAAAAAAAAAAGAAGAAATACTGTAATAATCATAGCATCGGGAATCCACTTGGAAAAAAAATTTGGCAAAAATTCCACCTCGCGAGCCCAAGAAATTTCTCTAATACCATTTAAGAGAAACCTCCCACAATAAATAATGAAAATGAATGATATAACATAAATGACAGAACATAGAAGGAATTTATTGATCGCATGCCACTTCGAGGGGCAACCTCCTTTGAGCAATCTTAATACAAATAACTTGTAGATCCTTCATTGGAATCAACTTGTACTTGTGGGATAAACACATAACTATATACTAAGTCTAATCTAAACAACTATTACTCCCCATGAATCTAGGATAATACAATATACTCACGGGAAGACTTACAAGGAGTATGACGTTGGGATTATAACATTAGGAGTCATTCTCCAATTTGTGAGTAATATCAGGATGAGTCTTGTGAGTAATATCAAGATAGTAGACTTGTGAGTAATATCAAGTCCTACAAATATCCTCATATGATTGAGGTGGTGATGTTGTAAATCTTGTGAGTAATATCAAGCCAAGTCTTGTGAGTAATATCAAGACAGTAGACTTGTGAGTAATATCAAGTTCTAAAAATATCCTCATGTTGTGAGGTGGTGTACTTTATTGTGTAAAGTGGATAAACTATGTGATGTATGGCTAGTCATGGTCAACAGCTGCTACAAGTATCCTTTAGCAATTGGCTACCCCTAGAGTGATTTGCTTTAGAATGTGACTATATGACCTGGGGTAATACATATGATCATAGGTTTGAAAACAATCATATGAGTATGATATGTTAAAGAATTAATGAAAACGCATATGGACTATGCAGAGAAAATTAATATGAGCACAAAGATGAAGAGATAATTTGAATTTCCCATGTATGCACAAAGAGAACTCAAATTGATAAGACATCGATTGAATCTTAGTGGTGATAAATAAGTTTTAGTTAATTAAGGAATCAACTCCTTAATTTATGCAAGTGGTTGTTGAAGATGACACTGATGGAGAAGCATCAGTTACATTCATTGTTGTTCAGTTACATTCAGTTATGTTCAGTTACATTCAATTATGTTAGTTACATGCAGTTCCATTCAATTCAGTTCAGTTCATTCAGTTAACAACTTAGTTAGAGGAAATTAATGGAGGGTGCATATATTCATTGTAGGAGTTAAGTATGAAATGCCAAACTGGCGCCTAGTCTGTGGGGGACGCATGGTTGAAGATGAGACAGTGTTCTTAGTGTTAACAAGTTACTAAAGCATGAAAATATTCATTGCCTCCTTTGTATGACTGAATTTGGCTTGTTATTAAAGTGTTATTCACTTGTCAATACCAATACAGTGTTCCATTTGATCTATCCTCTCTTGTGCTCTCTGATCAAGAAATTTTCTATTGTGTTGTAATCATTCTCTGTCGATTATCAATCATACTCTATGATTATTTGCTAGGTCTGTTATCCTACGAATCAATGGAGGGTTTTCCCAAGGTATATCCTGTGTTCTATGGTTTGATTTATTTATGTATTTGGATTATTGATGAGATCTATATACACTGTAATTGTGGATTAAAGTTTTAGAGTTAAATTTTCTTCATATTTTCTCAAACACTAACATCTGTGTCCAATAAAAATATATTAACAAAGTGAAGGGAAGGGTTGACATGGGTTTCTAATAGAGCTCCCTTTTTGGAAAGATATATTAATATCTCACCTATTAGATCCTATGCTAATCTTCAAAAAATGTGCCAGATTCTATATTTCAACATATATCAGAAAAAGACAAGGACACCTTGTCTTCAAGGAGAGATATCACTCTTTCACGTACCAAATTTGTTAGAAAATATTTTTGGCCAAACAGAGAAAATGAAACATATAGAAAAGATCCATCGATTTGAAAAAGAGATATCTATACCAACTAAAAAAAGTCATATGTTCAGTAAGGACACCTACTGGCTATGGGTCATCATTGCAAAATGCTTTTACAGTTGACGGACATATCACATGATTTAAAACACGTGATTTTTATAATTTTATGAAGGTATTATATATCATCATTTAAATTTTATTGGTAAATTGATTAGGTACTAAATATATTATAATATTCTATTGTGTGACAAAAATAACTAATGACCTTTGATAAATGTGTTTGAGAACATATCATGCCATTGAGAATTAGGGGGGATTCATGTCTTACTGTTGATTTTAGGCATGCCATATGTTGACTGTCATCATTTGCAAGGTATGTGGTATGGAATGTTCATGTGTGAGAGACATAGATATTGTATTTCATTTTATTTTTTTCCTAAATGTTCATACTAATTTACTATTCTTATATTAGGTGGGTGACATACAAGGATATCCACGAATGTGAAGTGTCAAAATGAAAGAAGGAAATTGCAGAAATTGTATTTGAGAAGGAACTCCCTCAAAGATTCATGGATCTACAAGTCCATTTATTTATACACCTAGTCAATGACATTGAATTGGTGGGTTTCATATCAACGAGGTGGATGCATTTCTTTGAGAGATATATGAAAACTCTAAAAATATATGTCCAACAAAAGGCACATACAGAGGGTTGCATGGTTGGACGGTATGTATTGAATGAAGCATTTTTCTTCCTAAATGAATTCCTTGGTAAGGATTTTGAATATGGGACATGCTTCTGGTATGAAGAACAAGCATCATATATTATTGATGGAGAAAACCACAATCCAATGGTGTTCAAGGAGAAATTAGTAAGTAAAATCATTATCGTTGTGGTTTTTTTATTGGAATCATTAATTTACTCTATAAGTTATTTTTCAAATGAACAAAATGGCCTTTGGATTTTTAAATAAACGTGTTGACATATGATAGGTGTAGATGAAAGTACTATACTTGAAAATTTCATTCTGTACCACATGGAATTTATCAACAAATGGATTGATTTATATGATAAAAACAGAGAATAAGTGTTAGAAGCAAGGAGACAATTTAAGAGATTAAACCCAAGGAATACCCCATTTCCTACTGATATGCAAGGGGAATGTGACAAAGATTGCACACTAGAATGGGTAACTAAACAAATTCAAAATCAAATAGAAGATGTAGGTATAGATTCAAACATAACAGATGATGAAATCAAAATGTGTAGAGGATGTGAAAGAAAGGTACAGTTGGAATTTTACAAAATGTTGTTTCCTTATAGTTTTGACACTATTAACTATTTTAATATTTGTCATTATATTTTTTTTTAACTGAAATAAATGGTCTTTCATAGGAAAGGAAATATCCAGCAATGTGTGAATATGGTCGACATTACTGTGTAGAATGTGTAGATATAAAGAGATGATCCTTTGATTGTGGAATCATGGTTAATTTCAAGAAATCCAGTAAATCAAGCTCAAAAGATAAGAATATTATTGAAGGAACTCTACAATATGTTGGGAAATAACAATAAGTTATTGAGTTCGAATACATTTCTTTTAATTTTTTTATTTTTAAGTGTAGATGGTATAAATCATTTGAGAGGATGTGAAGACATGATACCCATAGCTGATTGTTTCTATAGATTCCTCAAGATTCCTACCGGAAGATAATGATCCTCATGTTCTACCAATTCAATGTGAGTAGGTATTTCTTTAACTCAAATTAACAAGAAGTGGTAGTGATAACTAATCTATTAATACATTGTTTATTGAGAATATATACATGTTTATTAATCAATAAAATTATTATAACATATGTCTAATATATGTATGTATTCATTCATGTGCGGGTATTTTTCTATGAAGATATTATGGACCCAAAATGGATGTTTATCATACATGATGATCCAAGATTAAGGAATGTATTTGACAATGCATCAGTGGATACTGAGAAAAAAATGACGACCAACAAAAAGAGAGAGAGGGATTAGAGTACATTGAAGAAATTGGCATCCATGATGATGTTGAATATGCTTATGTTTAGGCACAAGAAGACAACAATACAAAGTTAGATGATGTTATGGAAGACAACAACATGGATGGAATAGAAAATGATGATCCAAATACATATCATAAAAATATGGATGGTCTATAGTCAAATTTCAATGATGATGAAGATGATGCAGGTCAAGATGAGGATGGTGATGAGGATGTTGATAATATTAAATACTTAAACTATCATATGAATATTGACAATGATACACTACATGACATTGTTGCAGACAATGATGTTAATGACCAATATTTCTAAATTTTCAGAATTATTTGTGATCCATGTTTTAAAAAAGATGATTTTTATGCTATAAACTTTCAAATGCTTCAATATTATTTGTGTCAATACATATTACCTATTGCAATATCCTTAAAGTGTTTAAGATATCGTATGAATTCTCAAAAGAAAGAATTAGGATTACTTGGATGCTTTTTCCATTCATTTTGTATCAACATATGTTCATGAAGACACAAAAGATAATAAAATATTAATGTGTGTATCTCACAGATATTTCAATAAGAAACTTCGATAACTTCATTACTTCATTATATTGATTGCATTTTAATGTTGGACATAATTTTTTATTATGTTTTTTTTCTCATAAAAAAAACCGTAATTTTATTAATGAGTATAAAATTACATTTATAGGTAGCATATAATATATGTATGGAATTAAAGTCTTCCATATAGTGGCTAATAGACAAAAATCATTCTAAAAAAACTAACTTTCATCATCTGATAAGTCTATGGAATATAAGAGTTGATATATATCCTTTAGCTACTTATATTGCTTCTCGAACAAAACCCCTTCCAAAAGTATTTCTCAAAATACGATGCTAAACTTGAAGGATTGGGTTAGCTTTTATTAACCAAAAAAAATATGTACCCAAAAAATTTCTTGTTCATCCATAGTTGTCACTATTATCAGTTGCTAGTTTCCCCCTCATCGCTAAAAGGGCGGTGCTAAAATTGGTAAGATTGTTTTTGTCTAGACTCAATTACCTGAATCTGTCTTATACCCAACCAAAGGAATTCTTTAGATAAGGAATATGCTTCTTGCTTACGTTCCATGTACACATGTTTGCAAGAAAGGTAATCAAAATTCCCTGCAATTTCCTGGATCTCGATCAAAATAGGGCTCAAATGAAGATTTGTACATATTTGTATTTTGTTGAACCAATTAATAACCAGCATAGAATCAACAAATATTTTCAAACTTTGACAATAATTTTCTAATGAAATTAGCATTAATGTTGTAAGAGTAAGGAATATTGCATAGTTGTTAGATCCTCTTAAAAAATTCATGGATATTTTGAAGAAAGGTTTTTTTATTTATTAATAATAACCCCACCCCCACAGAGGAATCCATCTTGTTGAGAAGCTCCATTGAAGTATGCCCATGGAGTGTCCTTGTCAAATGTTTCCTCTTTATTAATTATGATCGAATTATCATATGTTTCCTCTCTAATAATTCAGATCTTCATTGAGGAAAAAAGGAAAGTATGTTTAGACTCATTAATGTTGTTCCCTCAGGAATCGAGATTTTATCATTAAAGATATAAGTGTCACGGTATTTCCATAGTCCCTAGTTAATGATGAGTGGAAAGGATTTGTATTTTTCATTGGTTGAGTTCAAGTTCCACTCTTGCAAGGATTGATTAATGGTGGCTCCCACCCAAGTGAGTTTTTGAGTGTTGTTATTTGAACATTACTTCCAAACCTGTCTAATGTAGGGATATCTTATTAAGATATGTTCTTGTGAGTCGACGTTGTTTGTATAGAGGGAGCATCGGTTTGGACCTTCAAAGCATTGGTTTTGGAGATTGTCCCATGTTGTGAGTTTGTTCTCCAAAATGCCCCAGATTAGTATCCTAGCTTTGGGAGGGCACTCAAATTTCTAGGTAGGCTTCGACCATCAAAGAACCTTCATGTTTTTTGTCACTATGCTTAGTTGTGAGTATACTTTTTTGGGGGTGTATCTTCCTTAGGGATCGATTATCCATATAATCTCATATTCCTAATCCTATATCCTAACATGGAAATATTTGAGTCATTCTAGATAATGATTCCAACATCTGGCCGCCTCATTACCAAGTTCCATATCTTCAGTGGAAATCCAACCTTGGTGTTAAAGGGTAGTTTCTTGTGGCTTGGAAACCTAATTTAGAGTGAATATTCCTTTGCTGTGGAGGTGGTATAACAAATATGGAGGAAGGGAATGACTACCTCTCCTAAGACAATGGTCTTTCCCAATTCTCACATTGATAGCATTCCCAATATGCCAAGCCATCCATATTTCTATTAAGTCAAATGGCTAGATAGTGGACTTCCACACAATAGAGACATTGTTCTTTATTTTATTAGGTGATTTGAACGAATCGATAACTATCAAGGGATGTATATACTTTTGTACCATATTATGAGTCCACAAAGAGTTGGTGGTGAGTATCCTCCATCCACATTTCGCTGCTAAATATTTTCAGAAGTGATGGATATATTTTAATCCCCATCCCTCAATAAGTTTTGGGTTGGTTAATATTTCCCATTTTACCCATGGCATTACATGCTAATATTTTTTACCACTCCACGAAAATATGACATATAGTCTTCTGGTCAATTCCAAATTTCCTTTTGGAATCGAAGATACACCATCCAATACACTAGAATAAATTCAAGTGTGTATTTTATTAATACCATTCTTCCAGCCCTAGACAACCAACTATATGACCACATATGGAGACTTTTCTTGAGCTTTGATATTAACCACATACATTCCTTCTTTTGGAAACTATTTGGTTTTAAGTGGAAACCAAAATATTTCAATCCCTCATCTAGGTTACCACTTTGAAAGGAAAAAAATTACTTATAGATATGGATTTCCCCATCTTCCATAATAAATCATGATAGAGTGGATTTTTTAGAATTAATCTCCATTCATGTGGCTTCACAAAAGAGTTTCATAATTCTAGCTAAGGATTTTGCATCTCTTCTGGACCCATCGCAGAAAATCAGGATGTCGTCTACAAAAATTAGGTGGGTGATTGAAAGGGATATTGATATTTTTATCCCTTTGAAGTTTCCATTCATTTTTTCCTCCCTTAAGGCCTTGCTAATTCCTTCATCTGCAAGAAAGAATATCAGAGGGGAGAGAGGACAACCTTGTTGGATTCCCCTCTCAGCTTTGAAAAATGGAGAATCCGAACCATTAATGAGAACAACAAAGGAAACTTAGTTGATTCAATTCATGACCCATGTAATAAAAGGAAGTTCAAAACCTAAATGAGTTAATAGGATACAAATGTACATCCAATTTACCTTGCCAAAGGCCTTTGACAGGTCGATTTTGATGACCTCTTCTTTTTCCTTTTTTCTTCTAATGCTTTGGAGGACCTCTTGATCCACACCATTGGCCTCATGAATCTACATTCCACCGAGAACCCAAATTGTTATTCATAAATGTGACTAGAAATAATGGCCTTGATCCTTATAGAAATGATTTTTGCAATGATTTTGTATATGCCATTTTCTAGAGAGATTGGTCTAAAATCATTGAAGGAGATTGGATTGTCCACCTTATGGATAAGGGAAATGAAGGTGGAATTGAAAGAGCTAAGGATTCATCTAGATTGTTGAGATTCTTCCACCACTTTTAACAAATCATCTCCTAGGATATCAAGGATTCTAAGAAGAAATTGACGGACCACCCATCTAGTTTGTGGCTTTTATCTCTTTGGATGGACTGTAGGACCTCCCACAATTCTGCTTGTGAGATTTCATCCATAATATTGATGTTGTCCAATACGTCAACAAATCTGGGAAATTCTTGGGATATCCTCAAAAATTCCAGAAAGGAAGTTCGCTTCGAAGCCTTGAAAACATTTGTGAATTGTTTCTTTGCCAGGTTGTATATTCCTTTAAAGGTTTTAACCTCCCGATCTTTCGAGTCTTTCATTCCCAATCAATGTTTCTGATATTGTGACCATTGGCAGCAACATTGAAGAATTTTTTATTCTCATCCCTGCTGATAAGACATATTTAATAACTCTTGATCCTCAATACTTCCTCCCATTCATAAAGAAGTTATTCTTGTTATTTTCAATTTGTTGGAGCAATTCCTTTGAATATTTAGTCTCCAACCATATCTTTCTAAATCATATATAGTATGTAGTCTTCTTATGTATTCTTAACCTCCTACTCATATCTAATCCATTTTTCATGATACCACTAAATGGTAGATTGCTTTAGGCATTTCATATTAAATGTAAAGTAAGTTCCAACATATCTAATATCCTCTAGATCAGGGTGCTTCCAGACATTTGCTAGAATGTTCTTAAATTCCTCATCCTTTATCTTGCTAGAGTTGAACTTAAAGGGTATTCAAGGATTTTGTCTTGCATTGTTGATTTCTAGTAGGATAGGGAATTCATCCAAATCCTATCCCAATACAAACCATTGTAAAACCTTTTGGCATCTTTCAAGGACCCCATAACTAATTAGGAATCTATCTAATCTTTTGGAAATACAATTTTCCCCAATGATCCTATTGTTCCAAGTGGGATTTAGTTTGATTGGATGAATGTATATTATCCCCTTTCTCTTGAACTAGTGTTGAAAGTAGGCATACAAAGGATCTTGTAAAACCTTTTTCCCCCAGATATTAGAGACGCATATTATAAATTTTATCTCTTGTCCTAGAATAAGGTTTGGATTCTGCATGAAGCATTTTGCACAAAGAGAATCCTAGAAATATTTCCTCTCTCCATAAGTCCCATAACAATTTACCACTAGGAACTTAAATTCATTGAACATGATCTGAACATCAATTCCAAAAACTGGATCTCATCCCCTATAATTGGGTACTTTAATAGTGGAAAGTTTCCAGCTAATGGCTATTCCACTTGATATTCCTCTTGCATCTAATGCCTAAAAGTCCAAACCTTTGAGTAGTTTATTTAGAATATTCTCTATTAGCACAACTTATCCCATAGTTTCGTGAAGACGAATGATGTCTAAAGAGTTGGGTTTGACCAACCTCCCGAGTGACAATTTCTTGTACGGATTCACCAAACCCCTGTAATTAAAGGAGAGTATCTTTATTCTACAACCCCTATTAGGACTCCCACTGCTCTAAGCTCCCTTTTGATTGAATATTTTTTTATGGATGCTACCTCCAACATGGCCCATTCCTGGGGATTATATATACTAGGTTTTTTTCCTCCCCCATTCCCTCCAACTATGGTACTATGGTTCATGCCCAAGCCTCCTTCGTCAGTAATGTTTCCAAAATTCCAAGGCCGAGAATTGTCTATGTATTTTGAAGAGGTGGGATTCAATGACAGTGTAGAGATATCAATATATCTCCTAGGGCTTTGGTAATGTCTTGTCCTTTGGACTGGGATTGGAGAATGGGGATTATGGGGTTTAAGTGTAAGGAATCAACCATGTGTGTGATGGAGGAAGGGTTATCAATATGTGCAGCAACTAATTTTTGAGTTTTATTAAGGGTACCTTTGGAGGATGAAGCCTGAAGATGTAGAGGTCCCTTAATTATTGTTGGTTCCTTCCCTTCCCTTACTTGAAGTGTAGTTCTTCCCATGGCCTGCTACACTGCAATCTTCGACCTTGTGGCTGGGATTGGTTCTTCCAACCAATGCCTATAACTCATGGCCTGAGTCCCGAAATATATTTCTTCCACTTTTTTGGGCCAAAGAGACCCTCCCTTCTAATTCCTCCCACATTCTCTTTTTGAAGGAGTCACTTGAACATCTACTAAAAATTCTTGGCTTAAATGGAATATGGAATGAATCTACTAAATGGCCATATGCATCACATCTTCTGCATATGAAAAAAACACCCTCATAATCAAGGGACTAGATAATTGTGAATTTCCCCCATTCTATTTCGATGTGTTCCTTGAGGCCTGCTCTTGTGTCCAAATTAACTAAGATTCGAGCCACAATGATTTATCACATTTCCTCGAATGAGTTATCCATCTCCAAAAACTATCTGATTTGATTACCAATTCCTTTGATAATTTATGGAAAGCAAAATTCAAGAGGGAATCTAGGTAGCCTCACTCAAATGAGCACAATGTCTAGCATGTCTTCACTAACATCAAAAAGACAACTTTAGGAAAATTGGAAAAGATCAAATACACTAGGTGTGAGAGAGAATCCATTTTGCGTCTTTTGACTTCTGAAAAATAAACATGAACCATCCTTTGTCTAGACATAAAATCCGTAAGGCGTATCCTACCCTTTCTCCCTAGTTTTCAATTTCCCATTACGTGAGGGTTTCGACAACAAACTTATTACCTCATACTTGTTAGGGCTAGCTCAATCATGTAGGCCACTCTAAATATGGGGATTCCTTCACCTACCAAAAATATTTCCTCTCTACCGTCATTTTTTAAGATTCGTTGCTTCTTTTTTCCACCTTCACCATCCCTTAGATCATTGGATTCATGAGATAAATCACCCTGATATGCATTCCCCCTAGTCTCTATGTGTGCCCTTTGGGAACTATTCACAGAAGGGGTTATCTCCTCACCTTTGGAAAAATTAGGATTAACAATCAAATCTCCTGGGCTACTGATGAAGAAGGAATTTGAGTCTATGTCACTAGATCCCATATTTTGATGAAAAATGTCGCTTTCTTCCCCATGTGTGAGACCAAATTCCTCATCACCACTAGCCAGAAACTCACACCCTAAAGTTTGAAATTGATCTGAACCTTGCAGCAAATCTCTAAAGTCCACATCTTTGGGATGAACCTATGAGATATGGAAGAACTCCAAACTAGGATCTGTCTCCATCTAGAGCTATGGGGGGTCCAGGTGTTCCACTTTCATCTCTTTTTGATAGTGTCCTAGGGTTGGGACTAGATCCATTTTACCTAAAGTCAGGCCTAGAACTTCAAATTTTAACTTCCTTCCATGTCAGAATTTAATGACAGCTTCACGTTGTCATTTCCTGTCATTTTATGTTTTATGAAGCTTCGTAGAGTGTCAATTGTTTATTGCACCAAGAGTAGTGAGGTGCTCTACAACTAATTATGGGGAAATGTTGTCACATAACATAACGTAATGCATAACATTATGTAAAATTACAAAAATAAAAAGTATTGAAAAAATTGATGTTGGTTCATAAAATTAAAAAAAACCATATTAAACTCGGATTTACCCAGCACTAAAGAAATTCAAATTCTTGAGGTGCAATTTTTTTCAAACATGTAAAAGAAATAAGATAAAAAAAAATTACACCTCAAGGAATTGGATCCCTCTTGGTGCTTGGTAAATCCGGGTTTAAGATGGATCTATGCTGGTGTTATATACAAATATTACTCAAATATTTTCATTTTTCGTTACTATCATTTTTCTCTATCATTTTATTTAAAAAACAAACTTAAAGTCTGCAAACTTCATGTTTTACATATTGGATTTTTCTCTACCATCATTTTTCTGTATGATTCTAGATTAAAGTCATATATAATGTCTACATAATTCATGCTTTATAGATTTCTATTATCTTGTCCAATGACAAAGGACAAGGTAAAAAACAAAACATCAAAAGATTGAACAATCGCCTGTTAACATTTTCGGAATAGTCCCTGGGGTATTTATTCAAAAGTTGACAAATTATTTTCTACAATTACAATTTGAGCAAATCAAATTTTAAAAAACAAATCACTCAAAGTGGTATTTAATTTAATTTTGTTAAAAGAATTCAAATGGATTTGATCAATATTACATAGAAAGAAAATATTTAATTCCACCACGTCATGTAGATTGATTCAAGAACTCAGATATTGCAAGTATTGTCATCTTTCCATGGGCATAGCAATATCTTCCATTTCAAGTTCATGTGTTCCATTTGATCCTCTACGGTCTTGAAAAAACTTGTATATATAGATTTGAATCAATGTCCACAATGCAATGATAAGCTTGTGTAATCGTATGGTCTTATTTTTCTTTAAGGTATTGATCTCTATCAGATAGTTCAAATAACCATTTTATTTTTTCTTTCCATTTTTTTATGTAGAGAGTGGCAAATTTTATGCACATAGAGACAAATTTCTTGCCTAAAGAGAATCCATCATTCCCCAGGATGCATATTGTCCTTGGTATGTAATGGGTGAATTCAATGTTTAAAATCAGTGGTTGCCTGCATTGGTTCACATGTTTATTCCCAACATGAATCTACCTTGAATTTGTGGTTATAGTTAGGCAATCTTGTATTTACCGTGACCTTAAGAGAATCAATATAATCCCATTCACCTAGGTACTTCTAATGTAGAAAGAAATGAATACATTTTGATTTTGATATGATACCTCTACTGCAACTACCACATACAAGGAACGTGTTGTCATAAAAACAACCGTAGACTCAATTCCATCACTCCCGTATAAAGTGAAAAAACAAAAGCATGAAAAACTAAAACACATAAAAGTAAATAAATTTCGGAGTAACTGAACTTTCACATACAAACAAATGTTGGCGGAGCAGTCCCAAGGATAGCCATTCAATGCAGAGGGAAGACCCACTACAATGGTTAGGGAAATTACTAACACCCAACCTTCTACAATGGTTAGGGTAATTACCAACACTTACAGTTACCACAAAGAGGTATTAGTACTTTTAATGGGAAATATATATTGATAAATATCAATTTGATGCTTCATATTTTCCATATCCTGTCACCGTTGACGTGTCCATTTCACATCTACCTGTTAAATACATCCTGGAATGAAAAAAAATTTCTACAAAATGTCAAATTCCAATCCTTTCTGTAGACTTGTACTTTTTGTCGAATATTGGGGAAACCCTAGACATACCATCTTTTCCCCCCTTCACAGATGCTTTTCCAATGGTTACATCCTAGACACGCCATCATTATACGGGTCAGAGTAGTCCTATAGATATTTGTTTCCCATAACTGGTTGTCCATACTAACCCTAAACTTGCAGAATTACTTTGATTTTCTTTGTATAGCCACAATCCCCCCTTTTTATTATGTTCTATTAAGAACTAAACATAAAATAACTAAACAAATTAAAATATTTTAATCAGCTAGAATTAGGTGAAATTTAATAAATTAAATCTCAAAATTAGTTTCCTATTTCATATCAAAACATGAATATGCAATATAAATTATTTCCCTAATTCTTAAAGCCATCCCATATCGTCAATGCATTTTCCTAGTGTAACCATGTAAAATTTCAACGCGTACAATCACACTTTGAATAAATTTTAGCGTTGGCACCATTCACTACTCATTGTGTCGAGTCAACTGATGACATCACATATGGGCGTGTTGTATGACATTCCATGACATTTCAAGAGAGTTCTGACCAATATTTTTTAGATGGGATTGACAAATGATGAAAATAAGACCATATTATGAAGGTTCATACAAACATGGAGGATGTCAAATATTATGCAGGGACATCAGGAATCATTGAGTCTTGAAACCTTCGCATACCATCAAGGCGTGTGTCTCTTCTAACCATATCAATTTGGACGCATGCATGCACATTTTGAATAAATTTCAATGTTGGCCCTATTCAATGCTCACCATGCAGGGTCAATGGATGACATTGGTGATGGGTGTGTTGGAATATGTTCCATTACATTTGAAGAGAGTTTTGACAAATATTCCATAGATGGGAATGGTCAATTATGACAATGAGGCTACATGATGAACATTAATGCAAATGCGGAGGATCTCAAATATTATGCAAGGACGTCAGGCATCCTTGAGCCTTGAAACCCTCGCATACCATCAAGGCATGTGTCTAGTCTAATCATGTTGAAGTTCGACCCATATAGGAACTATATGAAGAAGTTTAAATGTTGGCCCCATTCACTACTCATCATGCGGTGTTGGTGGATGACATTGGTGATGTGCATGTCAAAAGATATTCATGACGTTTCAAGAGAGTTTCAACAAAGATTCCATAGATTGGAATGAATAATGATGTCAATGAGACTACATGATGGACCTTGATGCAAATGTGAATGATCTCAAAGATTATTTGTGGATGCCATACATCCATCTTGAGTCTTGTGTTGATGTATTTTTAACTTCGGAATATATCCACTTGTATATCTTATGTATTCTACCCCGATGTTTATTTCAGGAAGTATCTATAATGTAATTAACTCATGTCACGCCTAAATGTTCCGATCGGGAGACTCAATAATGTAAACAAGTCATGTAAAGTCATTGAGTTTAACCATCCTTATTGATCAAGGGCGAAGTCCCCACAGTTGTGGGGCACTAGGGTTATTAGACTCTCCTAGAGAAGTCGGCCCTAGTGAGTTAATGTCAAGTCGGGTCATTAGTACCCTAGTTGTGGTTACTGGAGCCTACATAACTGAGTTAGGATTACTCGAGCCTACATAACTAGGTTAAAGATTAAGTGAATGAAAGAATATAAATAGAGAGTGAGACTCTCTATTTATTACACACACACACTCACTCATTAGGGCGCATGAGTGAGAGAGGAGAAGCTCTCTCAAGTGAGAGAGAGAGAACACGTTGTTGGAGATCATATTTATGTTTTCGGGTTTTACTGCTACCATTGGTGCTCATTCTATCTCTGAGGAAGTTTGGGGTTTTCTCCTTTATGGTTTCCCCGATGAAAATTCTTTGTGTCTCTTGTCTCTTTTGTTTATTGTTGTGCATTTCATTCTCTCAGATAAGATCCTAAGATCATATTGCTTAAATGATAAAAAATCTAACATGGTATCAGAGCTAACCTGAGAAGAAGACATTATGCAGCTGCAAAAGCTAGGGTTTCTTACTTTTTGTGTCTCTCTCCACAATCAATCAGCAAAAGTATGCTAGGTTGACTCTCCATTGAAGGGCGCATATTTCTATCGAAGCGGAATTCGATTCCAAGCATTTTCAGTTTTTGGTGCAGGAAATTAGGGATTTTTTCAGAAGAGGAATTTTTGAGTGATCCCGACATAGGATTTATCTCCTCATCAAAATCTAAGTTTAGAGACCTGGGTAGATATTTTTGGTTGGGTGAAACTCCGGGAAATTCAAACCCTAGTTTGACCCCAGGCCAGAAAAACCCTAAATACTAAAACTGATAATTTTTGGTACATTCTCTATATATCAGGATTTTAGAAGTCTCAGGGGCCAAAAATTTCACAGGTCAAATATAAATTCCTGATTTACACTGTCCAAGTTTCAGCCTTAGATTCGCTATATTCTAAGATATATGATTCCTCCAACTTAGGGTTCCAGCCTCTTCCAGGATTCATCCCTAAACAGGACACCTGGGGAGAATTGCTATATCTCGGGCTACCAAGGTCTAAATTAAATTTCTCAAGATTTTACAGAAAGGGAATGGAATTTACTTTCTGTGGTAGAATTTTTAGACCCCGAAGATGAAACAGTGACATGTGGAAGTCCGTACAACTTCACTATGCTGAATAGTCCTAAAACAGGTCACCTTGGGAAAACGATCATAAGTCCCAATTGGTGAAACCAAATATAATGAAACCTATGGTGTTGGAACAAGGACAGACAAGGATACCTCGGTACAAAATTTCAGACATAGAGGAGCAATAATTTCGAAGATACCGCAGAAATAGTATTAGGTGTTTCAACAGAAGAAATTGGTAAACTAGGGCTTCCTATTCCGGGAGCTTCCCTCCACTGTTTTAAGAAAAGGAGTACATTGGACAGCTCTCTTTGAAGAGGTCTATCTTTCTATCCAATCAGATATAAAAGATTCCAAGTTTTTAAAATTAAGGTTTCTCTGACAAACCCTAGATCGACCAGCTCCGGAATCAGGACGGACACCTCAAATCAATAAGATCTAATCTTTTGCTATTTTCATTTGAGGTTCTCATTTCAAAGTTATCTATCACATTAGCTTGATGACAAGCTTGGCGAGGCTGAAAAATTCCAAGCATGGAAGTATAGGATGTCACTATTTCTTGAAGGAAATGAATTGGACACCTACATAAGTAGAGAGGTTCTAGTTCCATAGGGAGATGAGGATAAAATCCTTACACAAGAAGAACTTGGTCAAGGCCAAGAAGATCATTGCTGATTCAATCACAGATCAACTTGTACCACAAGTGTCTTCCCTAAAGACACCGAAAGAAATGTTTGATTCCTTGACCAATCTATTTGAAGGGAATAACATAAATCGGAAGATGACCTTAAGAAACCAATTGAAGAATGTGAAGATCCAGAATGTAGAGACCATGCAGTCATACTTTACAAGGGTATCTCAAATCAAAGAACAACTTGAAGCGGTAGAAGAAGAAGTGGAGAATGTAAAATTTGTGATAACCACCTTGAACGCACCTTGAATGGCCTCCCAGGATCATGGGATTCATTCATTCAAGGAACATGTGCCAGAAGGAAGTGATTACTTTCAGTAGACTCTGGAAAGAAGAGGAAGCTCGACTCATAATAAGAGAAGAGAAGATGGGAGCAACTAAAGATCAAGCTCTCACCATCCAAAGAAGATCCCTCAAGCAATGAGGAATATGAAGAACTCAACTCTTGAAGAACCTCTTATCCATCTTAGCATTTGGATAAGAAATGATGCTATTATGAATAAAGAAGATGATGAAGCTAAAGGATCAAGAAGGAGTCTACCCACGAAACAAATAAAGATAAGTATTCAATTGTCATTTCATGATATTGTTTTTGTTATGCATTTGTTTATATTCAGTTGATGTATTATGCATGATAGAATGTTTGCATCAATGACAGTAAACTACTAATATGCATGTGATGGGTAAGTAGCTCATGGTGCTATACAACTCTCCATTGCTACTTATCTAGAATGAAACCTCTTTGCTGACATATTGGATTAGTGCACAATCTCAATGTTGTCGTGGTAGAGATGGAAGGCATGTAGAAACGTTTCCGTGAGATATGGATGAATGTTGTATTGGCTAAAATAGTTGCATGATCATATATTTATGCATGAGTCAGTATGTCTAAGGAAGATACTGTCTGATTTATTTGATCTCTAGTTGGATGCTACTTGTATATATTGTGACAACCAGAGTTATGTGAAGTTGTCTAAGAACCCAGTGTTCAATGACAAGTTGAAGCATGTCGATATCAAATATCATTATATCATGGATATAGTGCAAAGAGGAGCAGTGAAGCTCTAGTATGTTGCGACGGATGAATAGATAGCTGATGTGTTGACTAAGCCATTGGCCAGAGTGAAGTTTGAGTACTTCAAGGAGAAGCTTGGTGTTCTCCAGATCGAGGTTCCCTCTAAGGGGAAGTGATGAGTCCGTGAGCCATTTTGACATGGTGAGAGGATTGGTTCCTTCCATGGTCAAATGTAAGTGCTAAGCCATTCTGATGTGACTGTGGGATTTGTTCCCACATGATCAAATGTAAGTGCTGAGCCATTATGAGGTGACTGTGGGATGTGTTCCCACATGATCAGATATAAGTGTTGGAGGCCATTCTTTGGGAGAATGGAGGAACGTGGTCAATTACCAGGAATTTCAGTCTGGGACTGAAGCTTAGCTTAAGTGCTGAGAGGCCATTCTTTGGGAGAATGGAGGCACCTGGTTAGTTACCAGGAATTTCAGTCTGGGACTGAAGCTCAACTTAAGTGCTAAGAGGCCATTCTCTAGGAGAATGGAGGCACCTAGTCAGTTACCAGGAATTTCTGTCTGGGACTGAGAGCCATTCTGATGTGACTGTGGGATGTGTTCATCCCATTGTAAGATATAAGTTTTGGGCCTTTCTGACATGGTTGATGTGTTCATCCCATGGTCAGATGTGATTGTTGGGCCTTTCTAACATGGTTGATGTGTTCATCCCATGGTCAGATATAAGTGTTGAGCCCTTCTTACATGGTTGATTCCTTCATCCCATGGTAAGATATAAGTGTTGAGCCCTTCTTACATGGTTGATGTGTTCATCCCATGGTAAGATATAAGTGTTGGGCCTTTCTGACATGGTTGATGTGTTCATCCCATGGTCAGATGTGAGTGCTGGGCCTTTCTGACATGGTTGATGTGTTCATCCCATGGTAAGATATAAGTGTTGAGCCCTTCTTACATGGTCGATGTGTTCATCCCATGGTAAGATATAAGTGTTGAGCCTTTCTGACATGGTCGATGTGTTCATCCCATGGTCGGTAAGATATAAGTGTTGAGCCTTTCTGACATGGTCGATGTGTTCATCCCATGGTCAGATGTGAGTGTTGGGCCTTTCTGACATGGTTGATCTGTTCATCCCATGGTCAGATGTGAGTGTTGGGCGTTCCTTTCTAACATGGTTGATGTGTTCATCCCATGGTCAGATGTAAGTGTTGGGCGGTCCTTTTTTACTGGGTCAGATATAAGTGCTGAAGAAGATGAGGACCTACATGGAGGCTAGGCCTAAAACTAACATGAAAAAGGGTTGGCTCTGTAGAACTTCCCGTGACGAGAAGAATGAAGAGATAGCACCATTTGATTGAGATAGCGGAAGAAGTGATGATGATGATGATCCAGTGATGATCCAATTTTGATGATGATCCAGTGATGATCCAGCTTTGATGATGATCCAGTGATGATCTAGACTTGATGAAGATGACTTGACAATGAAGATGACTTGAAGATGAAGATGACTTGATGATGATCCAGATGATATAGAGAAGAAGACTTGTGCTGATAAATTGTGTCGAGAGAATACCTTCCTAGTTAAGAGGGAGTGTTGATGTATTTGTAACTTCGGAATGTATTCACTTGTATATCTTATGTATTGTACCCCGATGTTTATTCCAGGAAGTATATCTAATGTAATTGAGTCATGTCATGCCCCGATGTTTCGATTGGGAGATTCAATAATGTAAACAAGTCATGTAAAGTCATTGAGGTTAACCCTCCTTATTGATCAAGGGCGAAGTCCCCACAGTTGTGGGGCACTAGGGTTATTAGACTCTCCTAGAGAAGTTGGCCTTGGTGAGTTAATGTCAAGTCGGGTCATTAGTACCCTAGTTGTGGTTACTCGAGCCTGCATAACTGGTTAAAGGTTAAGTGAATGAAAGAATATAAATAGAGAGTGAGACTCTCTATTTATTATACACACACACTCACTCATTGGGGTGCATGAGTGAGAGAGGAGAAGCTCTCTCAAGTGAGAGAGAGAGAGAAGAAGTTGTTGGAGATCATCTTTATGTTTTCGGGTTTTATTGCTGCCATTGGTGCTCATTCTATCTCTGAGGAAGTTGCGGGGTTTTCTCCTTTATGGTTTCCCTGAGGAAAATTATTTGTGTCTCTTGTCTCTTGTGTTTATTGTTGTGCATGTTATTCTCTTAGATAAGATCCTAAGATCATATTGCTTAAATGATAAAAAATCTAACATCTTGAAACCATTGCATACCATCAAGGCATGTGTCTAGTATAACCATGTTAAATTTTGATGCATATAGGAACAATTTGAAGAAATTTCAACATTGGACCCATTCACTGCTCACCATGCAGTGTTAATGGATGACATTTGTGATGGGAGTGTTGGAAGACGTTCCAAGAGAGTTTCAACAAATATTTTATTGATGGGAATGATGAATGATCACAATTAGACTATAGGATGAACATTGAAGAAAGCGTGGATGATCTCAAAGATTATGTGAGGATAATAGGCATCCTTGAGTCTTAAAACCCTCTCAAACCGTCAATGCATGTGTCTACTCTAACCATGCCAAATTTTGACGTATACATGCATAATTTGAATAATTTTCAATGTTTCCCCCTTCATTGGTCATCGTGCGACATTGATGGATGACATTGGTGATGGGCATGTTAGTTGAAGACATTCCATGACATTTCGATAGAGATTCAATAAAGATTCTATAGATGGTAATCATGATGAATGATGACAATGAGAATACATAAAGATTGTTGATACAAACATGGACAATCTCAAAGATTATGCGAGGACGTCAAGCAATATCCTTCAATCTTGAGAACCTCCCACACTCTCAAGGCATGTATCTAGTATAACCATGTAATTTTTTTATGAATACAAGAACAATTTGAATAAATTTCAACATGGCCCCATTCACTTCTTACCATGCGGCATTTGACTTGTATGACATTGGTGATGGGCGTGTTGGAAGATGTTCCATGACATTGCAATAGAGTTTTGAAAAATGTTCCATATATGGGAATGATGAATGCTGATAATGAGACTGCATGATGAACATTAATGCAAATGTGGATGATCTAAAATATTATGCATGGACATTAGGAATCCTTGATTATTTAAACCCTTGCATACCATCAAGGCATGTGTCTAGTCTAACCATGTCAAATTTCAATGCATACAAGAACAATTTGAAGAAATTTCAATGTTGGCCACATTCCCTGCTCATAGTGTGGAATCGGTGGATGAGATTGGTGATGGTTGTGTTGGACGATGTTCCATGAAATTTCAGGAGAGCTCCAACAAATTCCTAGATCCCCTAGCCCCTAAGTCATTCAATCTTAAATCCTTAATCCTTAATCCCTTAACACAAAATCCCTAAATATCTTAACCCCTAAGCCATCAACCCTTAAACACTTGAACCATAATCCCTAATCCATTAATCCATAAAGTTGTATTCCCTAAGCACTTAAACATTAATCCCCTAACCCATAATCTCTAATCCATTAACCATTAAACTACCTAACCGGTAAGCGCCAAATCCCTTAGATCTTTACTCTTAATCCCTTAAACCCTAACCCCTGATTCCTTAATCCTTAATGCTTGTACCCTAAATTCCCAAATCCCATAATCCTCAAATCCTGTACCCTTTTAACCCCCAACACTTCAACTAATTAACTATTTAGGAAAATACAAATCAAAATCTGTTGATATTTCTAGCGATATTCTTGCGTAATTTCTGGTGTTATTTTGGGAAACATTTCTAGCATTACTAATGGCGCAATTTCAGACACTATTCCTAGTATTTGTGGCACTTTTTATGGTGCTATTAGTTCTAAATTTGGCGCCTACATGTCATGGTTGGAGCAAAAAATTATAAAAATAGCATCGACTTTTTAAAAAAATTGGAGAAAAATACACTAAAAAAATCTTTGGAAGCAAAAAAGGGAATAAATCACATGGATTTGTTGTAGTGATTAATTTCACAATTGACTTGGTACTTGGGACTATGCATGTGTCTAAAACTCACTATAGAATGAGCACCCCACAACTTCAAGTATTGCAGCTGCAATTAGAAGAATTATGGAAGAAGGGATATATACGCCCTAGCATTTCACCCTAGGGATCTACCGCATTGTTTGTGAGAGAGAAGGATGGCACGTTGTGGTTGTGCATGGATTTTCAACAATTGAATAAATACACCATTAAGAATAGGTACCCATTGCTGAGGATAAACGATCTCTTTTATCAAACAAGAGGGGAAAAGGTATTTTCCAAGATTCATTTGAGATTTCTGTATCACCAAGTGCATATAATGGATGAAGACATCAATAAAACTACCTTCAGGACCTTGTATGGTGTTGACACTGATATCTGGTTCAGTCATCAATGTAAGGAAAGTGATCCGGTGTGAGAACTTCGGAAATCCCCATAGGAATTATCCTATTTTAAAGTCATTTGGTATGACCACTTCTGATGGATTTAAGCCTCCACTGGATTTATGGTTTGCTCCTGGATAGGATACTTATAACTTTGTGCAAGTCTGTTTACAATCATCTTAAAAGTAAAGAGAATTTTTAAAAGTGAAAAGGTGGATTCAGTTAATGGATCCTAGCAGGGAAACCTACTTGGAGATTGGTTAAAACAATGGTTAATTTTGAATTAAAAAGAACAATTAAATTAGCATTAGTATCTCACCATGCCAAAGAATTCACAGAGGAAAACGTGATGACTAAAACATATGAACAAATTCATGTGAATCAGTAACATCAGCTGATCATAATAGAAAAATCTAAAATGATTGTTTAACCTTCTAAAATGATTATTTAACCTTTGGAATCATTAACATATGAATTCAGTGAAGGACACAAAACAACAAATGAATTCAATGAAGGACACAAAACAATAAAGAGTACTTTGAGCTAACCCTTGGGGCTATTCCCTCATGTACTTTGGACATGTACGCACATCTTACCAATTGAGCTAACCCTTGGGGCTATTCCCTCATGTACTTTGGACATAGCATGGTATTGAGCTAACCCTTGGGGCTATTCCCTCATATACTTTGGACATAGCATGGTATTGAGCTAACCCTTAGGGCTATTCCCTCATGTACTTTGGACATAGCATGGTAAATACGTTATTTTATAATGTTAATGTTAAACAAAATTTGTTTGGGTGCACCATCCATAAGTGCAGGTACTTAAAAGTATTGAATACAATATATAAATGTGACAACATTAATTTATGGCCTACTTATTATGTCCTGGACAGAGATATATATAAATCCGTTACCCCTATTAATTTGTTCAGAAAGTTTATAAAAAAAAATTTGGCCAATAATTTTGGATGGTTTGTATATAGTTTAAAATAATTATTTATATGAATTTTTTAAATAATATTAATTTATTAAACTTTGATCAGAAAGTTTATAAATTTTTCTTTAGCCAATAATTTTGGATGGTTTGTATATAGTTCAAAATAATTATTTATATGAATTTTTAAAATAATATTAATTTATTAAACTTTGATCAGGTTAAATCTGTCTCCATAATGCTTTCCCACTTTGACTGCGTCAAGTAATTATTAAACTGCAAGTTGTTTCAAACATTTAGGTGATGGAATAAGTGCAAGTGGGTGGTGAAATGCAATGTAGCATCACTGATGGCATTTCAAACACGTCAATGTTCGCATGGCCTCCACTTTCTTACTGTATATCTTCGAATTTCAGGCTGGACACCACACATAAATCAGGCTCGACACCACACATAAATTATTTCTTCAAGCTTACAAACTGTAGGAGATCAGATTTAATCTGTTGTTGCCTGCATAGATTGAAGACAGATTTTGTGCTTACCTAAACAATGTTGTTATATTTATACAAAATTTTCTATATGAAATTTGACATGTTTCTAGTTTAAAAACAAATATAGCGTTTGTTCTATGATTTGAGAATGGATTGACAATTAAATTTGATGCATGTGCCTGAAAGGGTGACTCATATACGAATCAATACATTGCATTCATGAGATGTAGAGTTTGTGGTGTGAATTCTATTAAATGAGAAGATTTAACACGAGAAAGATGTCTCTTTGTCTGTTGTAACTTATCATTCAAACCAAAGGCTCTTCCCCCCAGAAACTTGAGATTCACTGCAGGCATGTTTTGGCATTGTATTCTGTGTCAGGTAAGCTGCTAGTATGGATTGGTGAAGCCCTACCAGTGCGAGATGGGTCGAACTCCTTGCTGTGAAAAAACCCATACAAACAAAGGTGCCTGGAGTAAAGAAGAAGATGAGATACTCATTGCATATATCCAGGCCCAGGCCCATGGAGAAGGATGATGGCGTTCCCTTCCAAAGGCCGCAGGTTCCATTTCTCTGGTTTTCCAATGTTCATTCCCAAATTCTTATGTATCTATTAGTTCAGAGCCTTGTAATCAATATAACTAATATGTTTTCTCTGTTAGTTCATTCAGGGCCTTGTAATCAATGCTAATCTGTTTTTGACCTCTGTCCTAGGCTGGCTGCAGGCTTAGATGGATAAACTATCTGTGTCCTAATCTGAAGGATAACTATCCATGACCACTGCTTCCATAGCACTGTGGAAATTTCAGTGCAAAATGTGCACTGCAAACAGGGCAGCCTTGATGAAAACAAGGGTGTGCTATGGGTTTGATTATTTTCAATAAAATTGGTTTTCTATGATAGGCACTGTGCCTCAGCTCGCTGCTGCTCTCACAGATAGTTTGTTGTAGTTTTAAACCTAATTATATAATAAGGGAAGAAAAAATTAACTGCTTAAGAAAAATGAAGTGAAGTGTCGGTTAAAATCTCAAATATTTTTTCTTGATACACATGCATTTGTGATTAGGGTTCCCGAGAATGGTTTTTACTGCAAAGGGAGGAGAGGCAACTCCTTTTTTATTACTTTCACTCTCATATTATTAATGGGGTAGAGTACGAAGAAGGAGGGGATCCTTTTTTTCAAAAAAAGGAATAATAGGTTAAAGACGGGGAAATTCTTATTGATTTTTGGAACTGTATGTAAGTTCATTGTATGTAAGTTCATTGAAGGGAAAAAGTCGATCCCACTAAATGTAACATAATGCATTAAAGGTTTCGGTTGAAAGGAGGACAAGGTTTTGTCACATGCAGGTGTTCTCACTTCCATTATGATGGGACGATTCCAAGTTCTTTACTGTAGAAGCTTCTTTTATACAATGTCTTAGGATGCATCAACTATATAGTTACACAGAACTGGATTGGTTGATCTCTGGGCACTAAGTAGAAAAAATCTCTATTTGTAAATACATTATATTGTTACTGTTGTTATGCTTAAGTAAAGGAGGGAGGAGTCTCCTCCTCATGGAGGACCGACTCTATTCCCATATATTTTTACTATTAGTGTTGCATCTGTCGAAAGAAGAGGTTCAAATTCCAAATGAAGAACCGACCCATTAAACACACTTTAACTCATCCCACTTATATATTGTATTTCCTGGAGGTTTAATGTGTCAAGACATAAGCGTGTTTGAGTACGATATTAATTTTTGCTTAGATAGGGTTCAGAAAATTTACAGACTGTTTTTTTGTGCTCTGGTGAATCAGACACATTGTGTTTGCACTGGTATCCCTCCATTATTTGAAAAGCATTGTTCATATGATGACTGTGAATTGGCATTATGGGAGGTATCAAAGACATTAATTTGACTTTGGTGAATGTTGGAGTAAGCTTGATTCAAGAATTCAAAAATTTTGTATAATTATGGGTTCATTTTCATTACTTTCATGTATACATTATCTCGTGGAACAGAAGTGCCACCAACAATAGGTTTACGAATGTCTTATAATTTGCAAAACAGAAGCACCATGAGTTTGTTGTGCCAGGTTGTTTCCAGGAATATTGGGAGATGTTTTAGATGCCCCAGAGGTATGTGCGTTCTTTGCAATCCATGTCAGTTCATACGTTAAAGAGGGAGCATTGACCAAAGCTTCCCTGGGAGTGCCACATTGGTATCCCTTGTGTACTTCTCCAATTGGGTTATATTCCTCCAGAAAGGGTCCAGATCAGTTGCAATTAGTCTTTTGCATAAGAGTTATCTTCATGAGTTGCATTGACATTGACATAGGTTGTACTGTTTTTTTACATATTGATACAAAATAAAACAGTCTTAGATCTAAATTCTGTGGCTGATGACTATATATCACTTACATGTACAACTGGGGTGATTTTGTAAATCATTGTATATCTAAGTCTAACGTTTTTCCTAGTTGCTATTAAAAAGAAAAAAAAACTAATAATAGAAAAAATAGGTGCTTGGAATGAGTAAATGGTTATATGAATATCCAATGTACTTGTCCACCAGAAAGAGGTTCTCAATAAAGATGCAGCGGGCAAGATTACTTTCAGTCATCTAGATATATTAGTCACTTAGTATTCTGCTTATTCCTAGTGTTTTGTAATAGTTCTCAAATGAAAATTGCATTATTCTGTAATAGTAAGAGAATAATTTACTTCACCAAATCATGGTTCTTTTATTGTAAAATTTATTAAAGTTGTAAATGTGTTACCATAAAATTGATGAATGGAGATTTTAGATATATATTAAATAAATTTATAAATAATAGTTTTTCAATTTTCAAGAAAATATAATTAATAAAATTATTTAATTTTTATATTAATAAAAAACAAAAAAAATATAGAAATGATGTTAAACAATTATTCAAATTGAAGTTATTTATGCTATTAAAAATATTCTGTTTATTTTTTGTCAACCTAACAAGTGTTTATTACGTTAATAAAATTAGTTGTCAAACAGATTTAAGTTATCTCATAAAGCTTTGATGATCCAATTTTAACTTTTAAACTATTATTATTTAGCTTCATATCAATTGCAAAAAAACAACTTTTTCAACAAGTGTTTCCATTACAAAAAACTTTTCTTGATTGAGCCGAGAGGCTCTCTACAGCCCAGTATGGGGGAGATCTTGTAACATTACCTAACATTATGTAACGTTAACGTTAAGTAACTTAACGTTACTTAACCTTATGTAAGGTTATTTTTATTAATAAAAAAAATAGATTTTTTAATTATAAAACAAAATAAATGTCGGCCTTTTTTTGAACCTCTAACCTTCAAGAAGATATGACATGTTGTTCTTAACCATTAGGCCCACTGAAGTGCTCTTATATACTCAATAAAATTGCTATCTTACAAACTACACACAAAGGAGACACACCTATAAAATTCACAATATCCTTAATTTACTTGCAAAAAAAAATGAAAAGGCTATAGAAACCCTAAATACAGTTTATTTCTTCGTTGCTACAGCTATTTTCAGGTCTCTTTTGTACGAAGCTTGCAGCAGGATTGTGAATCCAATACATGGATCCGTTGGACATCTGTGGTCAAGTAACTGGGCAATGTGTCAGGCGGAAGTAGAGAGCATCCTGCGAGGATCATTCCATGCCGTTGCGCCTGATAGTTCCGGGACTCATGTCGTGCTAATGGAAACCATGGGCTGCCGCGAGCAGCTCAGATCAGTGAAGACCAAAGGCAAACTGAAGGGCCTGTCACATTCGAAAGCCAGAAGAAGAAAACAAGAACGTGAACTCCTTAGCAATAATATGGATTCGATGTGCAAATCTGGTGAATGGGGAGATGTAACAAATACCTTACAAAATCCTGATGAGAAATACAAAGAGAAATGTTCAACATTTTTTTCAGGGCAGGAAGTCGATGAATTCATTGGTGCCAATCAAGAAAGATGGAATACTGCCTTAATCTCTGTAACGTGAAAACCAGTCAAACAGAAGTTGAAGCTCCATGTTTCGAGGTAGGGTTAGAGCTCACCCTTGGCGCTGAGGAATATTTTCCACGCACTCCTGATAAATCATAAGGTTTTGACCTACGTTGCAGTGACGCCTTCTGGGACCAGTGCGTCGATAACGGCCTGCCATGACAACGTCGTTTTCTCCCGCCTGTGTATATAGACATGGGAGATATACACTGATTGTAGCTATTGTATTGTATTGTGTAGCAGATTCAATAAAATACTGGTAGTAAAATATTAAGTATTCTAAAATCAACCGATAGTACCCTGTAGATATCAAACGGCTAATTTTACGTTTCCATGCAATGAATTCTGTTGATAAATCAGAAAAGCACCTTTAATTAATAAGTACTTATCATGTTATTAAATGTCTGTTAAAAAAAATAATTTTTTTAATTATCTTCTAAAATAAATATCGGCCACAAAAACAATTTAATATGGGGGAGATGTTGTAATGTATCTACCTACCAAAACAATAAAAAAAATAATAATAATTATCGGCCAACTAAAAAGTCATTCAAAAAAACAACACAATATGGGGGAGATGTTGTAATGTTCCTACTTCACAAAATAATAAAAAATAAAAAATTGAATTATCCCCCAAAACATGTTAGTGTTGCACATGGTTTTAAAACCATCTGCAAGGCCTCCTAAACAACCCATGGCTTTATTGTACATGGTTTAGGAGGGCCTTGCATATGGTTTTAAAACCATGTGGAAGGCCTCCTAAACAACCCATGGTTTTATTGTATATGGTTGAGGAGGTAGTTGAAAATGGTTTTAAGACCTTGTGCAAGGCCTCCTAAACCACCCATGGTTTTAAGAGGGCCTTGCACATGGTTTTAAAACCATGTATGGGGGAGATGTTGTAATGTTCTTTCTTAACAAAATAAAAAATAATAAAAAATATTATATGTAGGCCATAAATAGTATTAATATTGATAATAAAAATATTATATGTCGACATTAAATAAAAAGATTTGATCCCTCTCGGCGCTTGATAAAACCTAGGATTTGGATCTATGCTGGTATTAGTCACAAAGGTGGTAACAATGTCAAGAACATTGCCACCGAGTGGCTTTTGTTTGTGATTTCACTTGAATATAATGTATGTGTGTGAGATTATAATGTGATATTAAAATTTATTACAATATAATATATACTATATTAAAATAAATTTAATTCATATTATATTATAGTATAATATATTATTATTATATTATAATATAATATAAATTATATTTATTATAATATATATATTATGTTGTAGAATATAAGTGATGTGATGTTAGATTTAAAAAATGAATTTAGATTAAATTTGTATATTAAGTATATAAATGTTTTTAAAAATAAAATAAAATAATATTAATGTGAATTATTTAAAAATATATACAATTTAGAATTTATATACAAAAGTTTAATTCTTTACATTTCAAGCCTAAAGCATTTTACTTTATCTTATTTTATGAGTACTTTATTTAGTACATTTATGTATTCAAAAGTACTCATGCTTCATATCAAAGATTATATTTATTAATTTTATTTGTACACATATTTTCACTTTAACTTAACCATACTTACATGAATTGTAGTGCAGAAGGTGACTTGTATATATACCTTCTTCACAAAATGACAAACTCGCAATATTTTATTATATAACTTATGAGGCCCATTTTAGACCTCAAAATCCTCCTAATGTGAATTATATTTACAACTTGATCTCTTTGTTCTTCCACTTCATCTATCTTTAAGTTAGTTGGATCTACATTTTCTAATTCATCGAAGGTCGACATGCCCAAATTTTCCATGTAGTCATCCGTAAGCATCCATTATATGGCATAGATTTTCTTACCCTTCTCGATTATATGATCGATACTATCACAAGCAAATTCCAAAGACTTTATTGATAATCGCTCTCATAAGAATCATGGAATCTATGAGAGAGAGATCTTGGGGGGGGGCTTCTTTAGATGTTCCGTCCACTCGCATAATTGTTCATGAGTACCACTCACATAATTGTTCATCAGTAGAGTCATCCTTCTTCCCCTTATTTACATAATTAGAAAGGAGACTCATAATAGATGTTCAAAAGCATTAAAATCATCTTGTACTTAATTTATTCCCTTAAAGAATGAAACCTGAGTCTTTCTCAAACTCTCATTGCATGAAATAATTTCATGTTTGAATTCTTGTGTAGTAAGTTTGAAAAATATAGAAGAAATATTACGGTCTTTATTTTGTTCCATTTGTGTTTCATTATCAACAAGCTTAGTATCCCGCTGGATTATTCCACCTTTGAAATATCTTTCTTCCTTGATAATTGTTGAATCTGGTCTTGCAACATGTGTAATTTTGAATTATGTTGAGCTTTGAGTTGTTCCACTTGCTTGACCATATTCTCTTGGATAGTTTATTTTTTTGTCTTCATTCTCACATTATTTTCCTTTTCCCCCTCTAATGCCTTCGTCAAAATAAATACAAATTCATAATTGGATCCTACAAAGGCCTCCATAGTTGCGGCTACTTCCATAGCTCCACTCTAAGGATCATATTCAAAGGATGGTTCCCAAATGATTTGACTAGAAACTGGTTCAACAAGGACTTGGGCCTCTCTTCTTTTCTTGGATCCCTTCCTCATTATTGCTTTTTGTTTCTTATTATAAAAATAATCCCCTAACACCACTACAACACCTTCACTTAAATATGTTGACTCTTCATTTGTGGAAGTTAGAAGATCTGTAGTGCTTATAATGGGAAATGATTGGTCATGATCAGAATGGATCAACTAAGTAGACTCTATCACAATGATTTTAGCGTTAGTGATTTCTAATAGATCATCCACATGAGGTTGGATATTTTAGGTAGGCAAAGGATCTTGGGATTGTAGAAGAGGAACAATGGGATTATTTCTTTCGATTGCTTGCAATTATTGTTGGGAAGTTTCTGTATGTTAAGCAGTATTACCATCTATAGAATATGACTCGGTGTGGGGTTCAGAGGGAGTACCATCAAGTTTGATAGTAAGGGAAATTAACTATGTAGGAGTGAGAATAGGTTATGATATGTGAGTGGTAGGTTCTTTCTCAATAACAATATCTATTATTTTAATTATTAGATCTAATTGATCATTGAAATTGTCATTGATAACTTGAGTATCTTGGGGACCAATAGATTGTTTAGGTTCTAAGGTAACTATGGTTTGATTGATAACCTCTAAAGGATTCTCATTTTCTATGTCAATGAATTCTTCAATACATGTTTGAGGAGGAGGGTTACTTGACCTATTTTTTCCTTCAATCTTAACAAAGATATTGGGTGTAACTCTAGGAATAAAATCAACATGGTAAACTAATTTTATGAAAGGGGTTGTCTTACCTTGTAGACTTTGATTCTTCTAGATCAAGGCATTTAAATTCTCAATGGGAGAAGTAGGATAAGTATCATTCATCGGTTGTTTGAATTGTTTCTTCACTGGTTGTCGTTTCTTTTCATATTTAGTGGTAGTAGGAGTAGACACTTTAGTTTCACCAGCTTCCTACATTGCTTCCTTTTTAGTATTTTATTGGTGTTCAAAGAATTTGTTTATTTCTTCTAACATTCTGAGTTTCAACTGCTTATGGGCTTCATGTATTAGCACTCTCTGACATGGATCATTTAATTTGCCTAGGATTTATTCAAAGCTATAGGTGTGCTGACATAAAGAGTCAACTGGTTCTTTTTCATGTATATAGGAATTCTTTAGATGGGCTTGAGAAAATAGGCATGGTATAAACCCTTTGGGATCGTGCATCCTCTTTTTTGCTAGGACCAATCTTAGATGAACTATCTCCTTGGAAATGATACCAACATGAGTTGCATTATAAATTAATAAATGTCCAATATTGTATAAAGGGAACTTCATCCATGCTCCTCTTTTCTTAAAATGTATCTAGCAGTGAACACCATCCATGACAGTTTGGAAGGAAACCTATGCAAGTTCCATTCGATCAAGAATAGGCCTAGGTAATAGATGAAATGTTTTACTTTCCAATATAATAAGGTAAGTGAAATACTCTATGCTATATCAATCTCCCATAGTCACAACTAATGACGAAGCATTTTCAGAAAGTTAGGGAGCATTTTACTTTAAAATAGAAAAATGAACAGCACTAATAAAATTCTTACAAATAACATAGATATGCGATCTGTAATTGTCTTCCCACAAAATTGAAAAATAGATGTGAATGGGAGGATTTTCCCTTGTCAATTATGAATCATGGAGAGAAAGGAAAATGAAGCACACACCACATCCATAAGATATGTTGATAGATAAATTCTAGGAATCTTTGTGGTTGGGGTTTTCTATACTTGGACAATAGCATATTTGAAAGTGATACAAAAAAATGATCTCAATTGAATATCTTACCTATTTTCGCAATATAGTATGCCATAGGAGTCCATTCCAATTTAAAATATTGGAAATTATTTGCACCAAAAAAAAATCATAACATGGCTACAAGTAGCTTGTAGGGTTCCTAAACAAAGCAATGGGGTATTGCCTATTTGGTTTGAGTATGAAGGTACTAGGGTCATCCATCCAAGCTTTTAATAAGACTTTAGACTCAATCTTGATTTCAAATTCTTTTATGATATCTTGCGTGAGAAGCTGTTTTAGAGTCTTCAATCCATAGATTTTGGATAAGATATTGGGTTCAATGTTTACAAAAACCATATGGTTGGCATATATGAAAGTGTTGGTTGGGAAATTTGCAAAATCAATAACCCATTTGACTAAATCCATGTATTGTGAATGACAGGCCATGTGGCAATTGTATGAAACTATGAATTGTTGATGTTCTTGTATATTAGGGATTATTCATTGAATTCAGAGAAATCCTCACTGTAAAAAATGGCATTAATTATGGACTAATTGAAACATAGGGTATCGGAGACCCAAGCATTTGTGTTAGAATAGAAGCCAAAATTAGGGTCTTTGGTTTTCCCATCTTCTGTTGGAGCTTTAGATCTGGTCCTTTTTTCCATAGCTTACTGAAATTCTGCAAATAGATGAAACTACTTAAGCTCATGGAATCTATCATAAATCAAATAAATTGATGAAAGTAATAAGATACTTGAAAATTGAAACAATGATTCCTAGATGTTGTGCAGAAATTTTCACTTGTAAGGGTGAATGCTTTATGTGATAGCGGTGTCGATCTCAAATTTCGTTTTATGTTTAACGATCAATTTGGTATGTGTGAGATGTTTTAAATGCAGAAAATTGATAGTTTAAAGCATAAATTGAATTTAATGAAATTCATACTTTAAATGATTACATTGTACACCAAATTTGAACGTGAATTTTTTTTCACATGTGGTACCTAAAAATTCATGAGTCAAGGATTTGGATATAAACTAATGCAATGGTTGACAACTCTACAAATTTCAAGTGTCGAAATAACTTGTATAAACTATAAGGTCGGGTGAGAGAGATGGCGGAGAAGGTTACTCAGTCTCCTTCTTGGGCCCTTGCCGCAAAAAGACATACTCATGGAGTGCTCTTCGCCTTTCTTTTCGCCCTCACATTTGCAGGTATGTAGGTCGGACTTGGTGTATGCTCCTACTTTGTTTAGGGTTCTTCCTTTATATAGGGTTTTTTTTCATTTTCTCTGTCGTTCCTCTCCGGGGTGGCGAATATTCTGTTTTGGGTTTGTTCTTGTTGGGTTCTTCTCTGGGGTGGTGCGTGCCTTGGTACCTGGTTGTTTTCGCACCCCACATTTCTCATCAAGGTGCTGGGAGTGACACATTACACAGAGGATTGTTGTCTGCTCCTTCCCTAGCTCACCTTCCTTGCTTGAACCGGCGACTGGAGTTCCTCCTCTTTGCAGAGGACTAGTACCAACCAATCATAAAAAAGTGGGAATTTGTTGTGGTATTATTTCAAGCCAGTTTTTGCATGACCTTTACTTTTCTTCGGTCTACTTGTTGCCTTGATTGCACCCTGGGGTTGTTGATTTCGAGTTTTCTGTGGTATTTGTCTACGTCGTTTTTCTTTGTGCGCCACCTTTGAGGAAGCCCATGATTTGGGGTTGACTTTGGGTTATTTCGGATGCATCTTTCATGTTCTGTACACACTTAGGATGTTATGCTTTTCTTTTGTCAACACTCTGGGGTTCTGTACTTTGCTCTCTTAACCCTTTCTGTTTCTCTTTAACCCTAGATGTACCGGGGTTCTGGTCTTGGATTAGCAGGTTAACCCTCACTTTCTATTTGGTCTTTCTTCCTAGGGTTTGTGACTATCACTTGGTTGTCTGTCCCTATTGAATTTAGGGTGAGGGTTCGTTGTCAGTTCTAGCACGTCCTGATTTCTAGCCAGATATTATGAAAGTGGCTCTTAACCCCTCGTCGGGGGCTACTACCTCCACTTTGGCTCGCTCCCGTCGTCATAGGAAAGCTAAAGCGCATAAAGTATTGGAAGGGAAGCTTCAGTTTGTTATGGGTCTTGATGTTTTTATGAAAAGGGTTGAAGCTTTGTGCTCACGGGAACTTATTGACAGACTTGAATACTATCAAATGAGTAAAAAGGAATGGGTTTCTTGGGCCTCGAAGCACTGGAAGTCATTCCTCTCTTCTGTGCCTATGATCAGCCTTCTAGCTCGAGGATGGATTGTTTTTGTCTTTTTGGAAGACTCCCATGCTACGACTGTTCTCAACTCTCTTTGGCATATTGGAGGTGGCTCCTTGGTTCTGGACAGATGGCATGTTAATTTTGATCCACTCAAGGAGCGTATTAAGAAACGACATTTATGGGTTTTGCTCCCAGCTCTTCCCTTCCCTCTCTGGAGTCATTCCATGTTGGAGGGAATTGGTAATACCATAGGACATTTTGTTGATGTGGAGGAGGATTTCATGAACTCTTATGATAAACGGTTGGCTAAAATTCTGGTGGAAATGGACAATTCTGTGGGGCTTCCGGCTGATGTGGAGATTCTGTGTCATGAACGGTTGTTCTCTCAGCATCTAGATTATCTTAATATTCCCTTCAGATGCAGCCAATGCAGGGATGTTGGACATCTGCGTAGATATTTCCCAGTCCTTCGTCAGGGTTTAGCCTCTTTGAAGGAGCATCGCTCTCCTGTAGCTCAATAGTCTCTCCTCCCCAATTTGGATGTCCCCACTTCGAGGCTCTCATCTCCTTCTTGATGTTCTCCTGCACTGATCCGTCGGATCTCAACTTGAGTGCATCAAAAGTTTTTAAAGAATGCGTTTTAACAGTTTGTTTAATTCATGAAATAGCATTAACAAAAATTGAATGCTTAAAAACAGAAATGAAATGCAAACTGAAACAAAAATCAGAAAACAGTAAATGAGAGTCACAAACAGAAGTTGATAACGGAGTTCACCCCCTTCACTAGGCTACGTCTCCGGGTCCCTCTCCAATGGGTACCGATCCAATTAATATCTTTAAAATGGTACAAAATGGTTCTGGAATCAACTTCAACAACTGTAAAACAGAATGCTATAAAAAGCCTTCAAGAACTCACTCTTCTGGAAATTACAAAATGGACTTCAAAAGGAAAAGAAGCCACTTAATAACAGAGTACAGTCGACTTTTAAATACAAAAACATCTGGACACTTCACAGCAAAACTCCCTTGTGCGTACTAGCTGAAACCCCTGATTATAAAGCTGCAGATTGCCTGTTCAAACCCGATTCTTGTGCATTTGCTCTATCCCTGCAAGATTTCAATAATAGAAGAACGATGCTCTGAGTTCTAAACAAGGCTAAACATCCTGGAACCGTGGCTCGAATCATGCTGTTACAATGGTCATTAGGAGGATAGATCACGGGTTCGACTCGTCCGCTTTACTCATTTTAGCAGATACAAATGAACCAAATGTTATTTTTATACATCGGTTATAACCATTAGCTATATTTTTCAAAACCGAACCATATGTTATATCTATCCCGCCAAATGTTACAATAAACTGTATACATCAAATGTTATCCACTTTCCAGTCGCCAAACGTTTCAACCAACCATATGTTATAAATGGAATCATATATTATATCCATATCGTATGAATATTCGCTAGATATAAACCATATTATAAATGGCATATCTGCCATATGTCCCGCCAACTGAACCATTTAATGTGACATTGCAAATCCCGCCACATAACTTTGCAACTAGGCTATACCATAAATGTCGTATAAACTGTGCACAAAATGTTATAATGAACCGCCAACTTGACCGTGCACCCTCGTGCTAACCGCCAAAACGTTGCCCTTAACCGTGCACAAAACCGCCACAAATGTTAACACTTGACCGCGCACCCATCGACGTAACCGCCAGAGAGTTACCACTTTAACTGTGCACAAATGAAATGGAACCGTATGATGTTACCATAAACCGTGCACCCTTTCTCAAATGTTACGTGATAGAACGTTTAACCGTGCACCGTGGAACATATTGTTTGGTATGTTGCAACATGTTAAGGCTTAGTCTTCGGAACATGTGACGAGGCATGGAACATATGTTAAGGCTAGTTTTTTCGTACCATAAAGCAGCACATGCCGACCATAGCATAGTATGTGTTTCCATATGTTTTTGAACCATATTTTATTAACCATTGTACCATTTTGATATTGGATCAGTGTATTTTGAAGATGAATGACCCCCCTGGATCATTCCTCCCCATTGGAGAGCTTTTGGACCTCCAAAATCCTAAATCACTCTGCAAGTAAGTGAGGGTACAGCTCCCTCACTTTTCCAATCTCCATCCATCTTGATTTGCTAGGATGCATGCCTTTAAGCCCCACTCGAAGGTACTCAACATCCCCCCCTTCGTGAAGTCCTTACATTTCTGTCAAGAATAACATCATCCTGCAACTCATTCATATATTCAGGTGCCATATCATCAACTAAAGGAATATGCATGTTGGTTTCCTCATCCATGATCATAGGAGGCTCATACAATTTAAGATTCTCAACATTGACAACTGAATAGATTTGCATATATGGAGGTAAATTCAAGCGAAAAGCATTAGTACCAATCTTTTCCAAGATCTCAAAAGGACCATACCTGATAGGCTTAAGCTTTTTACCTTCACCTTTCATTCTTTCTTTGGTGATATGTAACCAGACTCGGTCTCCAACCTAAAATTGATGATCAACTCGATGCTTATCATGCCTGGCTTTGTACTTTGCCTGGTTTTTCTCCAACTATTCTTGAACTGCCTGCTGCACTGCTTGGATTCTCTGAATGAACTTTAGAGCTTTATCTGCATCATGATGTCCATCCACTGCATCTTTTCCAAAAGAGAAGTCCATAGGTGTTTTTGGCAGATAACCAAAACAAGTTTCAAAAGGAGATCTTTTCGTGGAAGAATGAACTGCATGATTGTAAGCATGCTGTATATACTGCAACTGCTCATCCCAAAGTTTAGGATGTTTACTACAATATCCTCTGAGTAGCTGAACCAATGTCCTGTTCACTACCTCTGTTTGCCCATCGGTCTGTGGATGAAAAGTTGTACTTTTCTTAAGTTTAGTATCCATAAGCTCCCATAAATTTGACCAAAATTCCCCCTAGAACTGGGAATCCCGATTAGATATAATAGACATGGGTAGCCCAAAATGTACCCAAACATTCTGAAAGAATAGATGAGTTGTTTGTTCAGCAGTGATCTGCTTGTTACATGGCATCAAGATACACATTTTGCTGAATCTATCCACAACAACATATAGGTAATTATGCCCTTTTCTAGACATAGGTATTCCTCCTACAAAGTCCATAGAAATGCTTTCCCAAGGGCGAGAAGAAACTGGAAGAGGTGTGTGCAAACCCAATTTCCTATTGCTAGGCTTACTTGTTGCACACATAACACATCCTTGTATATATTTAGCTACAGTTTCTTACATTTGAGGCCAATAACAATGATTCTGCAATACTGACAATGTTTTACTTAGTCCAAAATGCCCTGTAATCAATGAACTATGTGCCTCTCAGATCACATGCATTCTCTCTTTTTCTGGAATACAGAGTTTACCAAGATGATATAAGAGTTGATTATGCACATAATAGTTCTGTTCCTGTTTACCATGTATTAGTGATGCATATACGTTCTTAAAATCTTTATCTTCTGCATACTGTTCAATATAACTTTCATGTGTTAATGAACTGTTCTGAAGAATGATTGAAGCGTTTGTAGGAGGCCTCGATAACATGTCTGCTACCTTATTATGAATTCCCTTTTTGTATTTAATTACGAGATGAAACTGTTGTAAGAATCCCATCCATCTTAAATGCCTACTTTGTTGTACTTTAGTTTGAGATTGTAAATATTGAAGTGGCTGATGATCAGTATGTATGACTGTTTCTTTACCCATGATATAATGTTTCCACCTCTTCACACTCTGTACTAAAGCATACAAATCTTTGTTATAAGTCGGATAGTTACTTACCACAGTAGAGAACGTTTCTGAATGGTAACAGACTGGCTTCCTTCCTTGCATCAAAACGACTCCCATGGCAAACCCGCTTGCATCTGTTTCGATCTCGAATGGCTGCTGCAAATCTGGCAAAGTAAAAACTGGTGCTGTGCTTATCCTTTCCTTCAAAGTGTTGAAGGCTTTCTGATGCTTTCCTCCCCACTGGAAAATCTCTTTAACACTTGTCAACGCATGTAATGGAACAGCAATCGAAGAAAACCCAGAAATGAATTTCCTCCAATACTGAACCGCACCCAGAAAACTTATTACTTCTGTAACGGTCTTAGGCCTTGGCCAGTTTACGATAAGAGAAACCTTGGATGGGTCCACTCGTAGGTGGCCTCCACCAATAATGTGACCCAAATATACTAAGGAAGTTTTTGCAAACTTGCATTTTGACATCTTTACATAAAGTTTCTCCTTCCTCAGTACATCCAAAACTTTCCTCACATGTACAATGTGTTCCTCCCAAGTCTTGCTAAAGACAAGGATATCATCCAGGTATACGATTACAAAATCATCAATAAAAGGTCGAAAGACATCATTCATGACCCGCATGAAAGTAGCAGGTGCGTTACATAGCCCGGAAGGCATTACAAGCCATTCATACAACCCTTGTTTTGTTTTAAATGTTGTTTTCCAAGCATCATTTTCAGCAACCCGGATTTGATGATAACCACTACGCAGATCCATTTTAGTAAAATAAATTGCATGTTTCAACTGATCAAGCAAATCATCAATGCAAGGAAGAGGATACCTATTTTTAATGGTGATTTTATTAAGGGCCCTGTAGTCGATGCACATTCTCCAAGACCCATCCTTCTTTGGAACCAAGACTATAGGAGAGCCACAAGGAGAAGTGCTTGGCCGGATGACCCCCTTCTCAATCAGCTCCTGAACCTGCTTCTTGATTTCCTCATTCTAAATTACAGACATCCGGTACATGGCTATGTTCGGGAGTGGCACATCCTGCTGCCACTGTATCTCATGCTGAATCTCTCTCTTTGGTGGTAACCCTTTCGGATCTTGAAATAAATCATCATACTCAGAAATAATTTCAATCAGTTCAGATTTATGTTTAGGATCACATCCTTCAAAAGATTTAGAGATCTCATCAATTTGCACCTTAACCATCATTAATACAAAATTCTTACTAGCATTTACCAACCTCTTCATTTGTCCTGCAGTAACTATTGCTATATTTGTTTTTGTATTATGTGCTCGTACAATATATTCCACACCATCTTTAAAAAGATGATACTTATTCTGCTCTCTATAAAAGACTGCTTTTCGGTCATACAAATATGGACTCCCAAGTACAATTCCACAAATGTCAAGTGGTACTACATCCAATTCTACCTCATCCATGAACTTTTCAGTAATTGCAAAATTTAATACACATTTCTTTGTAACTTGCAATTGTGTATCATTGAGCCGAGAGGCTCTCTACAGCCCAGTATGGGGGAGATCTTGTAACGTTACCTAACGTTATGTAACGTTACGTAACATTATGTAACGTTACGTAACGTTATGTAACGTAACGTTACTTAACCTTATGTAACGTTATTTTTATTAATAAAAAAATAGATTTTTTAATTATAAAACAAAATAAATGTCGGCCTTTTTTTGAACCTCTAACCTTCAAGAAGATATGACATGTTGTTCTTAACCATTAGGCCCACTGAAGTGCTCTTATATACTCAATAAAATTGCTATATTACAAACTGTACACAAAGGAGACACAGCTATAAAATTCACAATATCCTTAATTTACTTGCAAAAAAAATGAAAAGGCTATAGAAACCCTAAATACAGTTTATTTCTTCATTGCTACAGCTATTTTCAGGTCTCTTTTGTACGAAGCTTGCAGCAGGATTGTGAATCCAATACATGGATCCGTTGGACTTATGTGGTCAAGTAACTAGGCAGTGTGTCAGGCGAAAGTAGAGAGCATCCTGCGAGGATCATTCCATGCCATTGCGCCTGATAGTTCTGGGAATCATGTCGTGCTAATGGAAACCATGGGCTGCCGCGAGCAGCTCAGATCAGTGAATACCAAAGGCAAACTGAAGGGCCTGTCACTTGGAAAGCTAGAAGAAGAAAACAAGAACGTGAACTCCTTAGCAATAATATGGATTCGATGTGCAAATCTGGTGAATGGGGAGATGTAACAAATACCTTACAAAATGTTGATGAGAAATACAAAGAGAAATGTTCAACATTTTTTTCAGGGAAGGAAGTCGATGAATTCATTGGTGCCAATCAAGAAAGATGGAATACTGCCTTGATCTCTGTAACGTCAAAACCAGTCAAACAGAAGTTGAAGCTCCATGTTTCAAGGTAGGGTTGGAGCTCACCCTTGGCACTGAGGAATATTTTCCACGTACTCCTGATCAATCATAAGGTTTTGACCTACGTTGCAGTGACGCCTTCTGGGACCAGTGCGTGGATAACGGCCTGCCATGACAACGTCGTTTTCTCCCGCCTGTGTATATAGACATGGGAGATATACACTGATTGTAGCTATTGTATTGTATTGTGTAGCAGATTCAATAAAATACTAGTAGTAAAATATTAAGTATTCTAAAATCAACCGATAGTACCCTGTAGATATCAAACGGCTAATTTTACGTTTCCATGCAATGAATTCTGTTGATAAATCAGAAAAGCACCTTGAACGTGATTAATTAATAAGTACTTACCATGTTAATATTTTTGAGGTTAAATGTCTGTTAAAAAAAAAAAAAATTTTTAATTATCTTCTAAAAAAAAATATCGGCCACAAAAACAATTTAATATGGGGGAGATGTTGTAATGTATCTACCTAACAAAACAATAAAAAAATAATAATAATTATCGGCCAACTAAAAATTCATTCAAAAAAACAACACAATATGGGGGAGATGTTGTAATGTTCCTACTTCACAAAATAATAAAAAATAATAAATTGAATTATCCCCCAAAAAATGTTAGTGTTGCACATGGTTTTAAAACCATCTGCAAGGCCTCCTAAACAACCCATGGCTTTATTGTACATGGTTTAGGAGGGCCTTGCAAATGGTTTTAAAACCATGTGGAAGGCCTCCTAAACAACCCATGGTTTTATTGTATATGGTTGAGGAGGTAGTTGAAAATGGTTTTAAGACCTTGTGCAAGGCCTCCTAAACCACCCATGGTTTTAAGAGGGCCTTGCACATGGTTTTAAAACCATGTATGGGGGAGATGTTGTAATGTTCTTTCTTAACAAAATAAAAAATAATAAAAAATATTATATGTCCGCCATAAATAGTATTAATATTGATAATAAAAATACTATATGTCGACATTAAATAAAAAGATTTGATCCCTCTCGGAGCTTGATAGAGCCTAGGATTTGGATCTATGCTGGTTAGTAACCCAAACAAGAGGATAGGGTTTTTCATGAGGCATATTAACTAGATGCAACTTCTTAACCACTTCTTATGATATCAGATTTACTTGTGAACCACTATCAAACAATGTATCAATCTTTGTGTGATTTGCAATGACACAAACATGAAACAGTGCACTTCTATTTTTATCATTTTGCTTAGAAGTAGATGGCAGATTTGTACTTGCACTAGAACTGGATTTTGCATCAATGGAAAGTGAGATACCTTTATTCTTACCCTGGATTCCGATAGCTGTAACCTTTGTTTCATCTCCTGAGTCGGATCCCAAGTCTTGAACAACTGTTGCAGTAGCTTTTTCTTTGCCTTTATATTTTTTTCCTCCATACTTCTTTGGCCTTAACTCCGGATGAAGTTTCCAACAATTAGAGACATCGTGCCCCTTCTGACAATGCGAACATGTAGGCTTTTCACCCTCTTTCTTAACAATAGCCATTTTCTTTTTCCCCTTATCTTTGCTTTTAGATTTGCTGTCAAATTTAGATGTTTTCTTCACAAAAGTATCAATAGCATGCTTCCCCCTAGCTTCTAAATGTGTGGCTTGAACACATACATCATCCAAGTTGCTGGGGTTAAACATCAACAAAGTATGTCTCAAATAAGAATGCATGCCACCAATGTACTTAAGAAGAGTTTCATGCGTATCTAATGGAACATTCAATGCAATAGCCCTCTTTCTGAATTCATGAGTATAATCTTGAATATTTTGTCCTTTATCTTGTCTAAAAGTTTGCCAACTCATGGTTAATTGTTGCATGTGGCCTAAAGGATAAAATTGCTTCCTTAATACTTCAATGAATTCATTCCAAACTAAAATAATTTTACCATGATTTCGAAGATCTTGCTCAATCTTTCTCTCCCACCAAGTAAGAGCCATCCCACTCATTCTCAAAGTGGCCAATTGAATCCTGGAAGGGTCATCATTAATGCCCTGCACCCTGCAATATACTTCAAGCTGCTTGGTCCAATTGTCTAACTTTTCAGCATCTAAATCTCCATTATAAATTGGTAATTCAAATTTTACATCCAATTTGAAATATGGCATATTAGAATTTTCATTATGTGAATGAGAAGTATGAGAAGAAGAGAAAGTTTGATTAGTTTCAAGAGGATCACCATCACCTCCTACTCCTTTACCCTTTTCTTCCTTCTTCACTTCTGCATCTTTGGATGAAGATTCTTCTTCCTTCTTCTTCCTTTTCGCTCGCTCATCGAGTAGAATTTCCATCATGGCTTTCATGCTGATAAAAGCCTCCAAAAACTCAGTTTCAGAAACAAGAGATTTCTCTCTCTTTAGATTCATCTCCTTCCCCTCATGGAGAAGACATGGTTCTTGAGAATGTCCTCCTCGAGCCAATCTCGGGATCTCCTTCGATTAATTCTCCTTCACCAAGCTTTTATTTGGACCTGGTAAGCATTCACAAACTTGCACAAGTAGTTAACCTACTCTAATACCATAATATGATCCTTCGGATCTCAACTTGAGTGCATCAAAAGTTTTTAAAGAATGTGTTTTAACAGTTTGCTTAATTCATGAAATAGCATTAACAGAAATTGAATGCTTAAAAACAGAAATGAAATGCAAACTGAAACAGAAATGAGAAAATAGTAAATGAGAGTCACAAACAGAAGTTGATACCGGATTTCACCCCCTTCACTAGGCTACTTCTCCGGGTACCAATCCAATGGGTACCGATCCAATTAATATCTTTAAAATGGTACAAAATGGTTCTGGAATCAACTTTGGCAACTGTAAAACAGAATGCTATACAAAGCCTTCAAGAAATCACTCTTCTGGAAATTACAAAATGGACTTCAAAAGGCAAAGAAGCCACTTAATAACAGAGTACAGTCGACTTTTAAATACAACAGCATCTGGACACTTCACAGCAAAACTCCCCTGTGCGTACGGGCTGAAACCCCTGATTATAAAGCTGTAGATTGCCTATTCAAACCCGATTCCGATGCATTTTCTCTATCCCTACAAGATTTCAATAACAAAAGAACGATGCTCTGAGTTCTAAACAAGGCTGAACATCCTGGAGCCGTGGCTCGAATCATGCTGTTACAACGGTCATTAGGAGGATAGATCACGGGTTCGACTCGTCTGCTTTACTCATTTTAGCAGATACAAATGAACCAAATGTTATTTTTATACATCGGTTATAACCATATGCCATATTTTTCAGAACTGAACCATATGTTATATCTATCCCGCCAAATGTTACAATAAAATGTATACATCAAATGTTATCCACTTGCCAGCCCGCCAAACGTTTCAACCAACCATATGTTATAAATGGAATCATATATTATATCCATATCGTATGAATATTCGCCAGATCTAAACCATATTATAAATGGAATATCCGCCATATGTCCCGCCAACTTAACCATTTAATGTGACATTGCAAATCCCGCCACATAACTTTGCAACTAGGTTGTACCATAAATGTCACATAAACTGTGCACAAAATGTTATAACGGACTGCCAACTTGACAGCGCACCCTCGTGCTAATCACCAAAACGTTGCCCTTAACCGTGCACAAAACCGCCACAAATGTTAACACTTGATCGTGCACCCATCGACGTAACCGCCAGAGCGTTACCGCTTTGACTGTGCACAAATGAAACGGAACCGTATGATGTTACCATAAACCGTGCACCCTTTCTCAAATGTTACGTGATAGAACGTTTAACCGTGCACCATGGAACATATTGTTTGGTATGTTGCAACATGTTAAGGCTTAGTCTTCGGAACATGTGACGAGGCATGGAACATATGTTAAGGCTAGTTTTTTCGCACCATAAAGCAGCTCATGCCGACCATAGCATAGTATGTGTTTCCATATGTTTTTGAACCATATTTTAATAACCATTGTACCATTTTGATATTGGATCGGTGTATTTTGAAGATGAACGACCCCCCTAGATCATGCACCAGGTAATTATTTTAATGCCTACTCTTTTTTTTATGATGCCTCTAAGCAAGAACTTTCTTTATTGGATTCGGTGGATGGCTATGCTGCGCTTCCCTCTTCTTTTGAGGCTTCCGTTCCTCTTGTCTCAAGCCCTATTCCTTTTCAGGACCCTGCCATTGAATATTATGTGGACCATATTCCTTCTTCGTCCCAACCCTCTCATACTCCTTCTTTGGTCTCGGTGGTCCCTCCTCCATCTATTTTCTCTGATTTGAATTTCCCTCCTCTGCCCTGTCCTCGACCCCTGGTTAATACAATTCCTCCTCGAAGACCTGTCACTTTACCATCCTTTGTAGATCCTTCACTAAAAAAATCTTTGGAAATATTTACTGCAAAAACCCCCCTTTCCCCTTCGGTCCTGCCCCTTGACTCCATAAGATTTGAGAATGTTACGATCAGGAAGAAGAAAAAAGATCCTTCTGAGACTTTGGATTCGTCTTCTTCTCCTTTCACTCCTTTGTCCACTAGACTCAAGAATACAGCTCGTCAGCAACAATCTTCTTCCCATGGGGTCCTTAGATCTATGACCCCTCGACAGAGTGGTTCCTGATGAGAATTCTTTCTCTTAACGTTCGAGGCTTGGGAGGCTTGGCCAAAAAAAAAGGCCTCTGTCATCTCTTCTCTTCTCTCTTTCCCGATATTATTCTGCTTCGGGAAACCATGAATAGTACTTACCCTTCACTTCTTTCCTTCTCCAAACTCTGTCCCAGTTGGGAGTTCTGTGCTACTAGCTCCTCTGGTCTCTCGGGGGCATTCTCTCTAGTTGGAACCCTCACATTGTCAAATGCAAAGTTTACCACACTTTTGTTGGCATCCTTCTCAAAGCTCGGTTTTAGGGTTCTACAACTACTCTTTCCATTCTAAATTGCTACGGTCCCTATCTTCATCGGGAAACTTTCTGGAACACGGTTGCTAGGGGCAGTCTTCTTTCCTTACCTAACCTGATCCTTGCGGGAGATTTGAATCTAACACTAAATGGATTTGAGATTTGGGGTTCAAAGGCTATCCCTGGTCCTCTTGGTCCCTTTTTCACTAAACTTTTCTCTGATCATCAGCTAGCGGATGTAGCCCCTACCTGTGTTGGGCCAACCTAGCATAATGGTAGGTTAGGGGATGAGGGCACTAGTAAAAGGCTTGACAAGTACTTACTCTCCTTTAATCTTGTCAGTATTCTTTCCAAATACCGGGTATGGGCTCATCCTTCTGTTGTTTCTTATCACTATAATGTTCTATTTGAATGGTTAGATAACCCTGTTTCTTGTCCTCTTCCTTTCAAATTTAATCACTCCTGGTTGTCTAATGTGGACTTTGTTAAGATGATCATATTGGAATGGCCTCTTATTTCTCCCATTGATCCTGTGGATAGTATGACTGACCTCTCTCTAAAACTTCGCCTTCTTAAAAGAAAGGTCAAAGATTGGACCAAAGTCAAAACCCTTGAGATGAGAGAAAAATCTGTTCTTATTGAGGTAGAAATCAAATGTCTTCTTGATTCTTTGTTTTCTGGTTTACTTTGTGCCCGAGATTCTTCTAGGCTTCAGGCTCTTAGACATGAGCTTCAGAGGTGGATGGACCATGAACTTCAATCTGCTAGGCTTCAAAGTAGATTGACTTGGGCATCACAGGGTGATGCAAACACTAAATTCTTCCATGCGGTGGCCTCAGCTAGGAAGAATCATAATGCTATCTGGGGTCTAGAAGATGAGTATGGTAATCTAATTGTTGATAACTCTAGAATTAAGGACATGGGGGTGAGACATTTCAAGAAAATATTTCAATATGACCACCTGACAAACATTGAGGCTCAACTAAAAGTTATTCGCTTATTTCCCTCCTTTATTAATTCTGATGAGAGGGATTCCTTCACCTGTCAGATCTCCTTGGAAGAAGTTGAATCATCCCTTAAATATTTCAAAAAAGATAAGTCTCCGGGTCCTGATGGATGGCCTGTTGAATTTTATTTGGCTTTCTTTGACATTTTGGGGCCTGAACTTGTGAATGTGGTGGAAACTTCCAGGCGAGAAGGCAGGTTTACTCCTTCATTGAACTCCACCTTCATAGCACTTATCCTTAAAAAGGAAAATCCCACTTCCTTTTTCTGATTTTAGAACCATATCTCTTTGCAATCTGGTTTACAAGCTGATTTCTAAAGTTGCGGCTCAGAGACTTAAGCCTTATTTGGATAAGTTTATTTCTCCTCAGCAATTTGGATTCTTAAAGAATAGACAGATTACACCTCCCCTGGCTATAACTCAAGAAGTCCTTCACACTGTCAAAACAAAAAATAGAAGTGCTCTAATCTTAAAGGTGGATCTTTCAAAAGCCTTTGACCATGTGAACTGGACCTATCTTTGTCTTATTCTCCTACAAATTGGTGTCCCTCTGGTGCATGCAAACTAGATATTGGGATGTCTGTCTTCTGCTAATTTTTCTCTTCTTTTCAATGGCTCTCCTACTAGTTATTTTATAGCTTCTCGTGGCATCAGGCAAGGCTACCCTTTGTGCCCACTGCTGTTTATACTCGTTATCGAAGGGCTGAGTTTGCTTATAAAGGATGCTCAAAACAATGGGAATATTAGGGGCATTAAGATTAATATCTCTCCTCATCTTTCTCTCACACATCTACTCTTTGTGGATGATGTGATTATGTTTGGCACAGGTACATTTGAAGAGTGGGTTGCATTTAAATTCATTTTGGATACCTTCTGTGAAGGCTCCAGTATGCAAATTAACATGGATAAATATTGCTTCTTGCATAATAATATGGATGATGGTCTTATGAACAGGATAGCTGGGTCTCTTCCTTACAAATTTGAGCATATCACCAAGGGTTTTAATTACCTTGGATACTACTTAAAACCCCTTGGGTATTTGGTTAAGGACTGGCATTGGCTCATTCAGAAATTTGAGAAAAGAATCCATCATTGGACCTTTTGTCTCTTGTGCACTAGGGGACAACTTGTATTGATCAAAGCGGTTCTTACTAGCTTGCTAGTATATTGGATGGCCTTGATTCCTGTTCCTCAATCCATACTTGACAAGCTCAGAAGTATGATTTTTTCTTTTCTTTGGGGCTCTTCTGCTGTCAACAAAAAGTACCATCTTGTTGACTGGCATTCTCTATCTTTACCGACCTCTCTTGGAGGCTGGGGCATCAAACACTTGGGTTGGTTCAGCCTTTCCCTTCGTCTTAAAAGTTTTTGGTTGGCTATCAATGGGACTAGTATCTGGTCCATTCTACTATCTGAGAAGTATCTGAAAAAACTCCTTATGGAAACTTGGCTTCGCAATAAAGTATTTTTTGTTAGAGGTGTATTAGTGATATGGAAGGGTTTTCTCCATACTCTTTCTTGGCTGGGCAGTGGTCTTATATGGATGGTTGGTAATGGTAAGGCTATTCGGGTGGGAATAGAAACGATTGTTGGCCTGGGCTCACCTTTTACTCTCCCTCTTGATTTGCGGGACTATTTGGAGGATTTCGGTATTTCCACGCTGGACCAAGCTAGGAATCTTACCAATAATGCACAAAATTATTGGTTCACGGCTGAGGAATTGGATCTGGTGGGTGATTGGAAGCTTCATTGGGACAAATACACTACGGGGCTAGAGTTTGGTAGAATTAGACTCTCAAAACAAAAGGATTCTCCATTTTGGTCTCATGCCAATTACATTGGGGCTCTTTCTGCAACACATGGACATGAGTGTATTGTATCTGCTTATTGCACTTCGGGTTAGTCTCCGGTACTGACTTTCTCTGGAAACTAAACATTCCAACCAAAATTTGTTTCTTCATTTGGTTACTGGTAAGGGATCGAGTTTTGACTTGGGACAAGCTTCAAAGCCATGGCAGACAGGGACCAAGCCTATGTATTCTTTGCCGAAGTGGGGAAGATACTTCGCAGCATATCTTCGTGGACTATTTTTTCTCCAGAATAGTTTTCTCAGATGTTGGTGATTACTATGGGATACCCTCTATTCCGCATATATCTATCAGATCCTTTCTAGAACAGTGGTTCATATGTACTCCTGTTAGCTCTGTCTACAAATATTTTCCCCTTTTCTTTTTCTGGTGTATCTGGAAACAAAGGAATCGATGCATTTTTGACAATAAACTGGCCTCTATTTATGCTCTTCATAAGAATATTGATGATCTCATGCATTTGTATCCGGTCCCTAAAAAGAAGAAAAAAACTAGAGTTATTGGTTCGGGCCCTAAGATCAGATACCGCTGTGGTTTTTTGATGGGGCTGCTACAGGGAATCATGGTGGAGCTGGTTTTGTGATACATTTGAGTGCATCATATTTTATTAGCTTCTCTCTGGGATATGGCAGAAGCACCAATACCAAATCAGAGCTTCTGGTACTACGGGCACTTCTTTCGGTTTCCAATCATTTGGGGATCCCTCTCTTTACTATATTTGGTGACTCACTGGTCACTATTTCATGGGCTAATAGAACTGCATCACTAAATGCCCCCCATCTGAGTCAGTGGTGTGATGACATTCTATCTTTGCTGCAACATGTCCCTTCAGTGACCATCAAGCATATTTATCATGAGCATAACCAGTAGGCTGACAGTCTCTCTAAGCAGGCTTTATTGTTGACCCCCGGCTATGGGAACTATACTGAATCATTGGATGGTAAGATCATTGATCGAGGGAATTTTCAGCTATTTTAGCTTGTGTTGGGATTTTCCCTTTCTATTTTTGTTTGGCACGTATTCTATGTATGTTAGAACTGGTTTTTAGCTGACATGGAAGAGTCTTTCAGCCTTCTTGTTATGCTCAGGACTAGTAAGTTTTTTAGTCATTTTCGATCTATATATCAGCAAGAATTTCTGACCTATTTTAACAGGAATGATGAGAAAAGTCTACCCTTGGAAGAATTTATGCTTTTATGTGCCCATGTTTTATGGCAGCTTGGTATGTTTCACTGAATAGTTATCAGAGGGGCTCCCAAATGAATATGCTTATGTTGAAGCCCAGTTTTGCCTATTATAGGCTAATTGTATATGATGTCCTTTGATTCAATAATAGAATATCAAGGTCTGGTATTTTTTCCTCTGAAAAAAAAAACTATAAGGTCGAGAGTCAGATGTCAAGGTTAAAACTAACATGATGATCAATAGTCCACCTTTTTTTGAATGTTGAAAATAACCATTAATAAATCATATGATTGGGGTCATAAGTCAGGGTTTGAGAAATAACATATGTATTAGTAATGCTATGATTTATTCTTTCCAAAAAAGGTGTAAAATTCAAGTGTCAAAATTCGGTAGGAAGAGATTGTGAGAGTTAAATGTACTAACTCCCGACTTCCAAAAATATCTCATATAGTAAATTTAGGCATCGCTACTCAAAGCGAAAATTTGAAAATTACAAACTTTCTTCTTGACTTATTGATTCTAAAAAATCAGATTCAAAAATTCGATGCTCAAACTTTAAATTTGTTAAATAACCATTGATTCCCAGTTACCGCAAATTATAAAATATGAAGTCATGGAATAGAAAATTAGGGAAGTTTAAGAGGGATATGATCATACTAAACTCTGACTACCAACTTTTCTATGTAATGAATTCATCGAAGAGTAGAGAATTTGCTTAATGAAAAATTGTTTTGCTTTAGATCTCATGCACTGTACTAGTTAGGAGATAAAATTAAATCAATTAAAATGATAATAAAACAACTAAATGATTGCAAAATTATAAACTAAGGGGGTTCCCATATTTTATTAATATGGGATCGTTGTGGCTACAACAAATGGTGTCTCTCTAGGAAGGACCAATTATCTTTGTTTAGTAGCATAATTCTTTGGAAAATTGAAATTTACGGTACTTATGTCATAGATGACTACATTTACAAAACACGAATCCATGATCTTCCTTAGAATGATTTCTAGGTTCAAAATAAATTCATACTCCTTATTACCAGTTGATGCAAATGATCATATCTAAGATAGGAAACTAGATGTATGCAATATAGAGTTTCCCCTTTGTTGAGAATGGTTAAATTATGACAAGAGTAGAGATGAAGGTAAGTGGTATTAAGGTAGAGTCCTAGTATCATAGGAATTATCTCTTCTTATGGAATGCATTCATAGCCTCAATAGGGATACCTTTTAATCCATTTGTATCTCTTTTATCCCATTCACTAAAAATGTATATACAAAATTTATTATGATACCTCTCTCTCTCTCTCTCTCTCAAATGGTGGTAGAGCCTTTCATGAAGTCTTGTAGAAACTGATCAGGATGGCTTGTTATGAGACCCATTATCCTCTAAGTTAATACCTAAAGGAACTACACTGGCTTGGTGACCAAATGGTGATAGCATCAATCCACAAGAATTCATGATCATGATTAGGATGGCTTGTAACAATGCCTTGTGTCCTTTAGGTTTATTTTTGGATTCGTTTTATTTAAATATTTCTTTGAGAAATAAATTGCAAGCCACCACTTTGTCTTGGTGACTAAATGATAGTGGTGCCATCCACTAGCACATGTAGATCATGAATGGACTAACTTGTAAGAATATCCCATGTCTTCCAGTTGTGGGTTGGAAGCCGTCTCCATGGCTTGGTAACTAGAAGCAGAAATGTTATTCCATAGGTTGTCTTGTAATAAGATCCCCTATCTTGAAATTTACCTTCGATTATATATATATATAACAAATAAATGAGTGAATGGGGAAGCAATTCCATAATATCCTTAAGAGTTAGGAATGATGTAAAGGATGTAAGACTGTACCAATAAAGAATCATTTCCCATGTCAGATAAAAGGCATATAATTCTCATTAAAGTAAAGCTCATTTTATGAACTTTATGCTTGAATGCAATTTTCTTTAGATATGCAAAAAAAATGGTAATATTGAAAATTGATCTCATATAAACATATTTCAGAAACTCATCGAATAAATGGTGTGTAGAGGAATTCATGGATATAAGATTCAACCATAAATGTTAAAGCATTCTTCTGGATTTTACAAAGAACAACACATTCAGAGTACCATATAAGCCACTTTATTGAAAGCAAATAAAGAAAAATTCAAAACAAAATTAAGCTATCTTACTCTATGTACATGCCTACTAAAAGTACACTAGGCAAAGTATTTTTTTTAAATTCAAGCATTCACCAGGTAGGTCTCCAAGAGACCTTCCATTCTCTGTAATCAAAAAGTGTTTTGACCCAATTGTTCAGCAATATTAAATGGTCTTAACCACAAGTGTTGGAACTTAGCATGCCCATATTTATCTTCATGCAGTTTATCCCATTTCAAAACAAGTTCTCCTACTTGAAAGTCTCTTTGAGAGGAAATTTTTTTGTCAAACCAATGTTTAACCAATTGTTGGTGTTAGTAGAATTTGTTTTTGGATTTTTCTGTTTCCTCCTCTAACCAAATTAGATCATTAATTCTATGTTCTAATGAAGAGCTATCATCCTTTTGTACATATTGAGCTAGTTGAAGGGAAGGTAAGGCTAGATTAGGAGGGATAACAAATTGTTTTCCATAAATGAGACATTAAGGTGAGTTAGCAATGGTATATTTAGGAGTTACCCTATATTCCCATAAAGCATCAATCAATTGTGTATTTCAGTTTTAATGGTTACTTGCTACGGTTCTCTTCGGTATTTTAATCAAATTCGTGTTAATGGATTCATCTAAGCCATTCCCTTAGGGGTATTAATTATTTGAATACTTAATATTTATGCCTTTGTCTAATAAGTATTGAGTAACATCAATAGAATAAAAATACGGTTCATTATCAAAAACTAAGAATTCTGGAACACCAAATGTGGTTATAATGTTAACTTCAAGGAAAGAAATCACCCGGTTTGTATTGACTACTTTAAATGGGACTACTTATACCCATCATGTGAAATAATATTTAGTAGTTAAAATGTATTTATGTTGCATGGATAATGGAGGCTTATCTAGTCTATGTGATTTATCCTAGACTAATAATTATCCCACATAGTTGTCGATTGTGAAGCGGTAACCATAGTTTCTTTTCCTAGGGTCTCACATAGGATATTGTAAGTGAGGAATTTTTGCAGTACCTAATACATAAATAAGGTTGTTTCAGCTCCTTTGGAGGGTGAGTAGCCGAGATCTAACACTTGCACCTTTGGTGATTGAAGGAAAGTGTAATTGTTTCTCATACCTTCACTATTTAGTAATTGTTAAGGCATGATGTCCCTCGTGAGCTACTAGTTTTGGAAGTGTATAAATAGCAACTCTAATACTATGAATAAATAGATCCTTGATGTTGATGTAATTGTAACTTCGAAATGTATTCATCTGTATTTCTTATGTATTGTAACCCGATGTTTATTCTGGGATGTATTGTAATGTATTTGAGCCATGTCATACCCCGATGTTTATTCCGGGAAGTTTCTATAATGAGAAAGTCATGTCAAGTCATTGTGGGTAACCCTCCTATTGGTCAAGGGTTAAAGTCCCCAAATTTGTGGGGCCTTTGGGTTATTAGACTATCCTAGTGAAATCGACCCTAGGTGAGTCATTATAAGTCGAGGCAATAGTCCCCACCATTGTGTTACCCTCCTATTGGTCAAAGGAGGCAAAGTCCCCACAAGTGGTGGGGCGCTAGGGTTATTAGACACTCCTAGAGATGTTGGCTCTAGTAAGTAATTGTTAAGTAAGGCTGACATCTTGGAGTGGGTTTCAAGTGAATGGAAGAATATAAATAGAGAGTGAGAACCTCTCTATTTATCATACTCATACACACACACTCACTCATTGGGGCGCATGAGTGAGAGAGGAGAAGCTCTATCAGTGAGAGAGAGAGACACTGCTGCTGTCGGGAGATCATCTTACTATTTTCCAGTTTTACCTTTGGTGTTGATTCTATCTCTAAGGAAGTTGCGGGGTTTTCTCCTTTATGGTTTCCCCAAGGAAAATTCTTTGTGTCTCTTGTCTCTTGTGTTCTGCTTATGTTTTATTGCTATGCTTGTTATTCTCTCAATTAAAAGATCCTAAGATCATAATGCTAGCTTGAATGATAAAAATCTAACATGGTATTAGAGCTAACCTAAGAAGAATACATTATGTAGTTGTAGAAGCTAGGGATTCTTACTTTTTTGGTCTCTCTCCACGATCCATCAGCAAAAGTATTCTAGGATGACTCTCCATTGAAGGGCGCATCTTTCTGTCGAAGCAAAATTTGATTCCGAGCATTTTCAGTTTTCGATGCGAAAATTAGGGATTTCTACAGAAGAGGTATTTTTGAGTGAGCCCAGCATAGGATTGTTCTCCTCATCAAAATCAAAGTTTAGAGACCTGGATCAAGAAATTTGGTTGGGTGAAACTCTAGGAAAGTCAAACCCTAGTTTGACCCCGAGCTAGAAAAACCCTAAATACTAAAACCGCTAAGTTTTGGTACATTCGCTATATCCTGAAATTGGAAAAGGATCAGGAGATGAAACTTACAAGGGACAAATATAGAATACTGATGAACAAGGATTCCAACATTCAGCCTCATATTCGCTATATTCTGGGAGATATGATCCCTCCAAGTTAGGGTTTTAGCCTCTTCTAGAATTCATCCCTAAACAGGACACCTGGGGTGAATTGTAATATCTTGGGCTACAGAGGTCCAAATGGAATTCCTAAAGATGTTCCAGAAAGGGCACAGAATTTAATTTCTGTGGTCCAAAATATAGACTCAAAAGATGAACCAGTGACACATGGTAGTCCATACAACTGCACTGTTTTGAACAGTCCTGTAACAGGTCACCTTGGGAAAAGGATCATAATTCCCAATTGGTGAAACCAATTCTGATGAAAAATGTGGTGTTGGAACAAGGACATGCGAGGTTACCTCAGTGAGAAATTTCAGACATAGAGGAGTATTAATTTCGGATATATCATAGAAATAGTGAAAGGAATTTCTGGAGAAGAAATTGGAAAACTAGGGCTTCTTGTTCCGGGAGCTTCCCTCCATTGTTTTCAGAAAAGGAGTACATTGGACTGCTCCATTTGAAGAGATATATCTATCTATCCAATAAGATCTGAAATATTCCAAGTTTTTTAAATTAGGTTTTCTATGACAAACCCTAGATCATCCAGCTCCAGAACCAAGACGGACACCTCAAATCGGTAAGATCTAATCTATTGCTATTTTTCATTTGAGGTTCTCATTTCAAAGTGATCTATCACATCAGCTTGATGATAAGCTTGGTGAAGTTGACAAATTCCAAGCATGAAAGTATATGATCTCTCTGAAGAAAATGAATTGGACACCTACATGAGTAGATAGGTTCCAGTTCTAGAGGGAGATGAGGCTAGAAGTCTTACACAAGAAGAACTTGGTCAAGGCCAAGAAGATCATTGTTGATTCAGTCACGAATCAACTTGTACTACAAGTGTCTTCCTTAAATACACCGAAGATGTTTGATTCCTTGACCAAGCTATTTGAAGGGAAGAACATATATCGGAATATGACCTTAAGAAATCAGTTGAAAAATGTGAAGATCCAGAATGCAGAGACCATACAATCATACTTTACTAGGGTCTCTCAAATCACAGAACAACTTGAAGCGGTAAAAGAAGAAGTGAAGAATGAAGAAGTGGTGATAGCCACCTTGAATGGCCTCCCATGATCATGGGATTCATTCATGTGAGGAATGTGTACCAGAAGGAAGTGATTACTTTTAGCAGACTTTGGGAAGAAGAAGAAGCTCGACTCATAAGAAGAGAAGAGAAGATGGAAGCAAATGAAGATCAAGCTCTCACCTTCCAAAGAAGATACCTCAAGCGATGAGGAATATGAAGAACTCAATTCTTGAAGAACCTCTAATCCGCCTTAGCATTTGGATAAGAAATGATGCTATTATGAATGAAGAAGATGATGAAGCTGAAGGCTCAAGAAGGAGTCTACCCACGAAACAAATAAAGATAAGTATTCAATTGTCATTTCATTGTTTTGTTATGCATTTGTTTATATTCAGTTAATGTATTATGCATGATAGAATGTTTGCATTAACAACAGTATACTACTAATATGCATGTGATGGGTAAGTATCTCATGGTGCTATACAAACTCTCCATTGCTACTTATCTAGAATGAAACCTCTTTGCTAACATATTGGATTAGTGCACAATCTCAATGTTGTCCTGGTAGAGATGGAAGGCATCTAGAAAAGTTTTGTGAGATATGGATGAATGTTGTATTGGCTAAATTAGTTGTATGATCATATATTTATGCATAAGAATTTGCCAGTATGAATATTCCTTATGAAATTTTTCTACCCATACAAATGCATTTGACTTGTAGGAAAGATAGCATACATAATCACCTACAAGCAAAGAAGAATGAAGACTTGTTCCAAAGAACAAGTGACGATAGTTCAAAGACAAAGAATAATATGACGAGTGCAGTGACATCATTGATGTAGAACCTTCTAACCACCAAGAAGAAAGGGAAGACTAGTTCAAGAAGAATGATGTCTAGGATGAAGTATCAATACATGAAGAGAAGTTCATAGTTCCATCATGCAGTGGATGGAAACATCGTGGGATACAAGGCAAGATTCGTAGCACGAGGCATAGACTACGAAGAGACATTTGCAGCCACTAGAGATACACATGATAGGAAGAATCATGTGTGCAAATGAAAGAAGGTCTTGTATGAGATCAAAAGACACCCATGAGATAACACATAGATGAGGAGCTTGATGAAGATATTAACCTTTGCTACAAGGTTGACAAGCTCACATATGGGTGCAAGTAGAACTTTTGAAAAGGTTCAAGATAGAGGATCTTGGTATCCAGTGATCCTAGATGGATACATAGAAGATTAGTAGCATGTGAAGCTACTTGTCACTCCGGTACAGAATGTTTCAGTGCATAGAGTTTGGAAGACAGAGGGAGTATGATGCTCTACTTCAAAGGGAGTGACTACAGAATATCCTGAGGTTTGACATGGTACGACAGGATGGATAGATTACTAATGACTCTAAGCTTTACTAAGACTAAAGTGGATTCCAACCTTTGCTTCAAGGTTGAAGGTGGAAGACCATTAATTCTCCTGTTATGTGTCGATGCACTATTTTTCTAGGCATGGAGGTGTGGAAGAATGCGAATGAAATCTTCCTTGGACAAAGGAAGTATGCAGTAGAGATCCTAAAGAGGTTCGGGATGATGGACTGCAAGGCCATGACCACACCTATGGCATCGGACATGAAGCTATTGAGTGATGCTTCATCAGAGATGGTTGATGTTATGATGTATCGTCAGATGATTGGGTCCTTGATGTACCTAACGAACACGAGACCAGATATTTGCTTTGTTGTGAACACCTTGAGCCAGTTCCTAACAGATCCGAGACATGTTCACTTGATTGCTGCAAAGCATATTATGAGGTACCTGAAGGGTACAGTTGATTATGGGCTCAAGTATGATGTGAATCAAAAGATTAACCTAGAAGGTTATGTTGATTCAGATTGGGCAGGCAGTGACATCGATAGGAAGAGCACTTTATGGTGTTGCTTCAGTATGGGATCAGGTGTGATATCTTGGTTTAGCAGGAAGCAATCCTGTGTGGTACTAAGTATAGCTGAAGCAGAGTATGTCGCAGCTTGTTCAGCTAGTTGTGAGGTAGTATGGCTGAGGAAGCTATTGTCTGATTTATTTGATCTCCAGTTGGATGCTACTTGTATACATTATGACAACCAGAGTTGCGTGAAGTTGTCAGAGAATCCGTGTTTCATGACAAGTCGAAGCATATCGAGATCAAGTATCACTATATCAGTGATATGGTGCAGAGGGGAGCAGTGAAGCTCTAGTATGTTGCGATGGAGGAATAGATAGCTGATGTATTGACGAAGCCATTGGCTAGACTGAAGTTCGAGTACTTCAGGGAGAAGCTTGGTGTTCTCCAGATCGAGGTTTCCTCCAAGGGAAAGTGATGAGTCCCATAGCCATTCTGACATGGTGAGAGGATTGGTTCCGTCCATGGTCAGATGTAAGGGCTGAGCCATTCTGTCATGGTGAGAGGATTGGTTCCTTCCATGACAGATATGAGTGTCGAGATCAGTAGCCATTCTGATGAGTAGGTCAGATGTAAGGGCTGAGCCATTCTATCATGGTGAGAGGATTGGTTCCTTCCATGTCAGATATGAGTGCTGAGCCATTCTGATATGACTGTAGGATTGGTTCCTACATGATCAGATATAAGGGCTATTGCCATTCTTTGAATGGAGCTACCTGGTGAGGTACCAGGAAAACTTAGTCTAGGATTGAGGGCCATTCTAATATGACCATGAGATGTTCTCTCACATGATCATATATGAGTGCATGGCCATTCTGATGTGATAGAGGGATGTGTTCCCACTTGATCAAATGTAAGGGCTGAGTCATTCTGTCATGGCTAAAGGATTAGGTTCCTCCCATGTCAGGTATGAGTGCTGGCCATTCTGACTTGGTGTCAGATATAAGGGCTACCACCATTCTTTGAATGGAGCTACCTGGTGAGGTACCAGGAATCCTCAGTCTAGGACTGAGAGCCATTCTGATGTGACTGAGGGATGTGTTCCCACATGATTAGATGTAAGTGTAGTGGCCTTTCCACAGATGATAGTAGTTTGGGTTCCTATCATGCTGGTGGTTTTAAGTGCTGAGCCTTTTCATAGATGATAGTAGTTTGAGTTCCTATCATGCTGGTGATTGTAAGTGCTGTGCCTTTTCACAGATGGTAGTAGTTTGATTTCCTACCATGTTGGTGATTGTAAGTGTTGTGCCTTTCCACAGATGGTAGTAGTTTGAGTTCCTACCATGCTAGTGGATGTGAGTGTTGTGCCTTTCCACGGATGATAGTAGTTTGGGTTCCTATCATGCTGGTGGTTGTAAGTGTTGAGCCTTTTCATAGATGATAGTAATTTGAGTTCCTATCATGCTGGTGAATGTGAGTGCTAGGCCTTTTTGATATGATTATAGGATTGGTTCCTACATGATCAGATGTGAGTGTTGGGCGTGCCTTTCTGATAACTAGGTCAGATGTAAGTGCTGGGCAGGCCATTCTGACTTAGTGTCAGATATAAGAGTTGAAGAAGACCTACATGGAGGCTAGGCCTACAAACAGGATGAAAAAGGGATGGCTCTGTAGAACTTCCTATGACGAGAAGAATCATGAGATAGCACCAATGATGATCCAGATCGAGTGATGATCGAGATCCAATGATGATGATCCAGTAGTGATGATCCAGATCTAGTGATGATGCCTAGTGATGATCCAGATCCAGTGATGATCCAGATTGAGTGATGATCCAGATCCAGTGATGATCTAGATCAAGTGATGATCCATATCCAATGATGATGATCCAGATCTAGATGAAGATGACTTAAAGATGAAGATGAGTTGAAGACGAAGATGACAAGAACTCAATAATGATCCAGATGATACCGAGAAGAAGACTTGTGCTGATAAATTATGTCGAGAGAATACCTTCCTAGTTAAGAGGGAGTGTTGATGTAATTTTAACTTCGAAATGTATTCATCTGTATTTCTTATGTATTGTAACCCGATGTTTATTCTGGGATGTGTTGTAATGTATTTGAGTCATTTCATACCCAGATGTTTATTTTGGGAAGTTTCTATAATGAGAAATTCATGTCAAGTCATTGTGGGTAACCCTCCTATTAGTCAAGGGTTAAAGTCCCCACAGTTGTGGGGCCCTTGGGTTATTAGACTATCCTAGTGAAGTTGACCCTAGGTGAGTCATTGTAATTTGGGGCAATAGTCCCCACCATTTTTTTACCCTCCTATTGGTCATAGGAGGCAAAGTCCCCACAAGTGGTGGGGCACTAGGTTTATTAGACACTCCTAGAGATGTTGGCTCTAGTAAGTAATTTTTAAGTAAGGGCGACATGTTGGAGTGGGTTCCAAGTGAATGAAAGAATATAAATAGAGAGTGAGAGCCTCTCTATTTATCATATTCATACACACACATTCACTCATTGGAGTGCATGAGTGAGAGAGGAGAAGCTCTCTCAGTGAGAGAGAGAGAGACTGCTGCTGTCGGGAGATCATCTTACTATTTTCTAGTTTTACCTTTGGTGCTGATTCTATCTCTGAGGAAGTTGCAGGGTTTTCTCCTTTATGGTTTCCCCAAGGAAAATTCTTTGTGTCTCTTGTCTCTTGTGTTGTGCTTATGTTTTATTGATGTGCTTGTTATTCTCTTAGTTAAAATATCCTAAGATCATAATGCTAGCCTGAATGATAAAAATCTAACACTTGATGCTAAGAAGAATCACAGGATGTAGATCTAGCTACAAGATAATTCTGACAAGCATCCACAAGGAAAATAGAGAGAAGAATAATGAGATCGGATACAAGAGAAGTGATCCAATATATTTCCAAGTATTATTGATCAAGTGAATTGATGATTATTACAATAGTAATACATCCTTATAAAGTAAAATTGAGTTGCTAGAAGGAAACTCATGCTAGCTCATAAAGCAAACTTACTAAAATATGATAAAACCCCATAGGTGACTAAAGCACTTTCCAAATATTTCAAGGACCTCACGAATTGGCCAAATCATGAGTGATGGAAAAATATGCTAATAATGGAATTTGGAGATAAAATTATGGAGGATGGGTTGGCAACAAAAGATAGCAGTTTCCTAGTTTACTAGCTTTACCTTATCAACTGAAATGCGAGAATAAAGAAGGATAAAGACAAAATTTGCAGGAAGGCACAGTTACTAAATTTGGCAGCCCATAAGTAGGTAGGATCTAACCAGAATCAGGATAACAAAGCTCCTAGGATATATATGGAAAGTCTTAACCAAGTGGTGCAAGTGGATGCCAACTATTTAGGCTAGTGGATAAGAAATTAATTAAAAAATGATTAAATATTGTTATCCTAAGTATGGAGTGGGTTTATAATATTCCAATACCCCCCTTTAAGTGTGAATTTATGATGGAGTTATTACAAATAATCATAAATATAGATTCATGAATATAGGGCCCAACAACAAGGCAATGGTCACCCTTTATAATTATTCATGTCTAGAAATGTGAGGAAAGAGGCAAAACCACATGGGGATAATCGTCCCTCACGAAATTACAAGGCACAAAATTGAACAACATGTCTTCAACATATATTTTTCTTCACTTAAATGAGTTGACTGAACTGCTTCTGGTAGAATAATTTGATGAAGAAGTTGTGAACTCTATGATCATGCACGTGTAGTATCTGCAAGAAAGAAGACGAGGAGAGTATGCTTGTAGATCATCATATGATGGTAGAGGAGAATTATCTGAATTTTTTTTGCTGATAACAAACTTTGATCTACAAAAATAATCTGAAAAGGAAAATATATATGTGTATACTCCTTCCCAAAGAGTATAAAAAACAACACAATTAGTTCCTTGTATAACTGCAAAATGGTGAGATGGACCATGTATCTTCATTTCAAGTTGTTGTAGAACCTTCCCGAATCTGAAAAGAGTCTCAAATGACTCTGAAATACCATAAATATTATCATATGTAACAACAAAGACCAAATTTTTGTGTCTCCATGAGGATATAGGGCTAGAGTAGGAAAAGGTTGAGAAACTGGGAAAATTTGATGAGTGTAAAAATCTGAATGATGGATGTAATTGAGATCTGAACCAGAAGTTCTTAGATAAGATACAAACATAGATAATATAATTGAATGATGACTAAGTTCATGGATAACCAACCAGTAAAAAATAGACAATACTTGAAACCATTAGATATAGGTAACATTGCATAGGAAACCAATGACGAATCAATTAGTGAACTTGGGGTTTGTATAGTCTTAGGAGTATTCAAAGGTTTTATATATGGTATGGATGATTTCATAATATGTATATAAGTATGAAAATATGCTTATAAATAAGAACTATTATAATTTGAATGAAGTGAGGAATATTTGGTTAAAGACAAGTTAGGATCTAGTGAAAAATCACAAGTATTGGGAGATGGATCTAATATACTCATAGGTGGATTATTGAAGAATGACACTGAAATTTATGATTATGATATATCATAAATTGAATCTATGTCAGAGATATGAGGAATAGATTTAAATCTGGAACTCAAGGCATATTTTATATTACCTTGGAACTGTGCACGATGACACTGTTCTGAGGATTCAGCAAGCTTCTTTAGCTCATATGGAAATTCGATGTTATGCTTCTCAAGTAGTTTAGACATGATTTCCATCTTATTCTTGAAACATTTATTCTTAGTATTAAATCAATTTCTGCAATAAGAACACTTGGATGTGCTGCCTTTCTTCTTGACTTTCTTCATTGAACCTTCATCAGTAGGCTTCCAACTTTCATCTTCATTATCTGACTTTGGATTCTTCTCTTTCACTATTTGCTTCTCTTTTAACTTTTCATTCTTACTTCCTTGAGCTATGAGAGCATGATCCTTTCCCTTGGACATTCTAAGAGAACCCTGTAGTTCAATTTATCTTTCTCCTTTGTCAGTGAATCAAAGAATGTACTCAAAGAAGGCATTTTCCAATTCGAAAAAGCAATCCTAGTAGCATGAAAAGTAGACACAAAAAATTGGGTATTCAATACCCAGTTTTTATAGGATGGAAAGAATAAACTGATATTCATTCTTCTCAATCCCACATTTCTTGAGAAATAGAACAAGTGACTTGAATTTTGTGAATAGGATGGAAAGAATAAACTGATATTCATTCTTCTCAATCCCACATTTCTTGAGAAATAGAACAAGTGACTTGAATTTTGTGAAGAATCCTTCAATGGATTCGAAACTGCTCGGACTCAATGAGAATAAATCATTCTCCAACTGATGTGCTCTTATTTCATCTTGTACTCCAACGAGAGACTCAAGATTGGTCCATACTTTGGGTTGGAGTGGTCAAACCATCTAGATGAAATATTAGATCAGGGTAAATAGAGAGGAAAATCAATCCATATGCTTCATCCAACCTATTATGCCACTTACCTTTCCCAACAATAGCATCAGACTCATTCTCCAAAGCTAAAGAAACTATGTATAGTCCTTTATTACGCAATAGAATGCTAATTTTGGATTTGCATTCATGATAGTTGAAAGGATTCAAGATTATATCTGAAGAGAAATCCATGCCAAGAAGATACTCTCTGGAACCCACACAAATAAAAACTAGGAGAAAATTTTGTAAGCTCAATTCAAGATCTTCTTCCAGGATGAATAGGAGACTGGATGCACTCTAATGTTGAGTAACGATAGCTCCTCAAATCTGTAGAACTTAAGAAACCTTACACTCTTATACCATGTAGAAATACCAGATATGATACTATGAAGAAATAGAGCCTTGATGCTAACAAGAAACAAAATATGTAGATCTAGCTACAAGGTAATTCTCATAGTCATTCAAAAGGAAAATAGAGAGAAGAATAATGAGAATTAATACAAGAGAAGTGATCCAATATCTTTCCAAGTATTATTGATCAAATAAATTGATGATTATTACAATAGAAATACATCCTTATGAAATAAAATTGAGTTACTAGAAGACAACTCATGCTGGCTCATAAAGTAGACTTACTAAAATATGATAAACCCCCATAGGTGAATAAAGAAATTTCCAAATATGTCAAGGACATCAAGAATTGGATGAATCATGATTTATTTGTCATGAGTGATGGAAAAACATGCTAATCATGGAATCTAGAGAGAAAATCATGGAGGATGGGTTGGTAACAAAAGATAGTAGTTTCCTAGTTGACTAGCTTTACCTTATCCATTGAAAGGCAGGGATAAAATAGGATAAAGACAAAATATATAGGAAGGCGTAGTTACTAAACATGAAAGTCCATAAAGTAGGTAGGATATAACTAGAATCACAATAAAGGTGCTCCTGGGGTATATATGGCAAGTGTTGACCAAGTGGTGCAAGTGGATGCCAACTATCTAGGCTATTAGATAGGAAATTGATAAAAAAAAAAGATCAAATATGGTTATCTTAAGTATGGAGTGGGTTTATAATATTCCAAAACCCCCATTTAAGTGTGAATTTATGATGGATTTATATGAAATAATCAGAAATATAGATGCATATATATAGGGCCCAACAACAAGGCTATGGTCACCCTTTACAATTATTCATGTCCAAAAAAGTGAGGAAAGAGGCAAAACCACATGGGGAAAAACCTACCTCAAGAAAGGACAAGGTGCAAAATTGAAAACATTTCTTCAACATATATTTTTCTTCACTTGAATGAGCTGACTAAAATTCTTGTGGTAGAAGAAATTAATGAAGAAGTTGTGAACTCTATGATCATGTGCTAGAGTGTAGTATATGCAAGAAAGAAGAAGAGGAGAGACTCCTTGTAGCTCATCATCTGATGGTTGAGGAGAATTATATAAATGATATTTTATGCTAACAAGCTATGATATTCAAACATAATATGAAAAGGAAAATAGATGTGTGCATACTCCTTCCCAAAGAGTATAAAAAACAACACAATCAGTTCCTTGTATAGTTGTAAAATGGTGAGATGACCCATGTATCTTGTCTTAAATATGTTGTATCACCTTCCCAAAATTGAAATGAGGATGAAATGACTCTAAAATATCATAAATATTATCATATGTAACAACAAAGACCAAATTTTTAGTGTCTCCATGAGGATATAGGGCTAGAGTAGGAAAAGGTTGAGCAACTAGGAAAAACTAATGAGTGTAAAAATATGAATGGTGGATGAACTTGAGATATAAAAAATAAGTACTTATATCATATCCAAACATGTGTAATACAATTCCAATGATGAATAATGTCATGGATAGCCAACTAGTGAAAAATAGACAAGACTTGAAACCATTAGATATAAGTAACACTGCATAGGAAACCAACGAGGAATGAACTAGTGAACTTGGGGTTTGTATAGTATCTGAAGTATTCAAAGGTATGGTAGATGGTATGGATGATGTAATAACATGCATATCAGCCTGAAAATATTCTTCTAAATCAGAATTATTATCATTTGAATGAAGTGAGAAAGAGATGCTTAAAGACAAGTTAGGATATAGTGAAAAATCTCAAGGATTGAGAGATGGATATAGTATACTGATAGGTGGATTATTCAAGAAAGACACTGAGATTTATGATTCTGATATATAAAAAAGTGAATCTATATCAGAGATATGAGGAATTTATTTAACTCTGTAACTCACGGCATAGTTCATATTACCTTGGAACTGTGCACTATGATAGTGTTCTGAGGATTCAACAGGATTCTTTAGCTCATCTGGAACTTTGATATTATGCTTCTCAAGTAGCTGATACATTATATTCATATTCTTATCAAAAAAATTCTTCTCAAGATGAATCCATTGCTGCAATAAGAACACTTGGATGTGCTCCCTTTCTTATTGATGTTCTTCATTGAGCCTTCATCAGTAGGCTTCAAACTTTCATCTTCATTATATGAATGTGGCTTCTTCCCTTTCACTATTTGCTTCTATTTTGAATTTGAATTATTAATTCATTGAACCATGAGAGAATGATCCTTTCCTTGGATATTCTAAGAGCACCCATCTGGATTAATTTATCTTGATCATTTGTCAGTGAATCAAAGAATGTACTCAAAGAAGGCATTTTCCAATTGAATATATCAAGCCTAGTAGCATGAAAAGTAGACACCAAAACTTTGTATTCAAGACCCAACTTTTATACGATGGAAAGAATCAATTGATATTCCTTCTTCTTAATCCCACATTGCTTCAGCAATAGAACAAGTGACTTGAATTTGGTGAATATCAATGGATTCGAAATTGCTTGGACTTAATGAGAATAACTTATTATCCAATTGATGTGTTCTTATCTCATTGTGTACTCCAAAGAGAGACTCAAGTTTGGTCCAACTTGGTTTGGAGTGGTCAAACCATCTAGATGAAAGAGTATATCAGGGGAAATAGAGAGTCAAAGCAATCCATAGGCTTCATCCAACCTATTATGCCACTTATCTTTCTCAACAATAACATTAGCCTCATTCTCCAAAGCTAAAGAAACTCTGTATAGTCCCTTGTTGCACAATAGAATGCCAATTTTAGACTTCCATACATGATAGTTTAAAGGAGTCAAGATTATAGCTTAATAATAATCCATGCTAAGAATTTCATGCACTCAAGAATATATTCTCTACAACCTACACATATAAAAAGTAGGAGGAAAATTTGTAAGCTTAATTCAAGCTCTTCTTCAGAGAAGAATAGGAGACTTGATGTGCTCTGGTGTAGAGTACTTATAGCTCCTCAAATATATAGAAATTAATCAACCTTTCACTTTTATACCATTTATAAATATCAGCTCTGATACTATGAATAAATATATCCCTGATGCTAAGAAGAAGCACAACATGTAGATCTATCTACAAGATAATTCTCACAAGCATGCAAAAGGAAAATAGAGAGAAGAATAATGAGACGGAATACAAGAGAAGTGATCCAATAGATTTCCAAGTATTATTTATCAAATGAATTGATGATTATTAAACTAGTAATACATCCTTATAAAGGAAAAATGAGTTGTTATAAGTTAACTCATGATAGCTCATAAATCATACCTACTAAAATATGATAAACCCCATAGGTGAATAAAGCAGTTTCCAAATATGTCAAGGACCTCACGAATTAGATGAATCATGTGTGAGTTTTCATGAGTATGGGAAAATGTGCTAATCATGCAATCTGGAGAGAAAATCATGGAGGATGGGTTGGAAACAAAAGATAGCAGTTTCCTAGTTGACTAGATTTACCTTATCCACTGAAAGGTAGGAATAAAGCAGGATAAATACATAATCTACGGGAAGGAACAATTACTAAATATGGAATTCAATATAGTAGGAAGAATCTAACCAAAATCGGGATAAAGGTGCTTCTGGGGTATATATGGCAAGTGTTGACCAAGTGGTGCAAGTGGATGCCAACTATCTAGGCCAGTGGATAAGAAATTAATAAAAAATGATTGAATATTGTTATCCTAATTATGTAGTGGGTTTATAATATTCCAAAAATAAGTCCCTCTGATCTAGATTTTCATTGAAATCTAATTCTTTGGAAATAAGTTTACTTGCTGATTTTCTTAGGAATTTTTTTTGGTTGTGTGGACACTTTGATTTTGGTTCAGTCTAGTTTCCTATAAAATTGTTTGAATGTATTTTGATATAATCTAATAAAAAAATCCTTTTATTAAACTTCATAGTGACTAATCTCTTGATCCACCTATCAAGGTGGCACTGAGGCAAGTTACCCAAGTTTGATGGCCCCACTACATTGTTGAGTTGTGTGTCTTGGAAACTGAACTACTTGTAAACCTAATCAAATGTTACTAGAAAAGAACAACATAAAACCAATTCTTAGAATTCATCACATAATAGATGAAACATAGATAGATTTGATGATCTTACTCTAATTGAAATTGAAACAATAGATATCACACAGTTGATCACGTAAATCTACACTTAGAACATCCTTTAAACCCAGTCATACTTATGGAAACTGAGTCATTGGTTGATATTTTTAGAAAGTTGAAATAATATGCAGAACACTACACTTGGACCTTTGGATTTGTCAGGAATTGAAGGGACCACATCAATGCAACCTCAAATGGTTGCGGGAGGTTATAAAAATCCTCTTGGTATACCCAATAGTTGTCTAGGTTCTACTTATGAGGGAAACCCTTTACCATGGAATGTCAATGTTATTGGAGGAAATAATTCATCCTGGAATATGAATTCCAATTGGAGATATCCTTCACCGATGAGAGGAAATTCACTAGAGGGTCATCCTCTGATTTTTCCTATCACAATGCTTAGAGTAAATCCACCTATCAACCCCATTCCACAATGGAGTGGTCGGGTTTCAAGAAGTAATCAATATTTTTTGGTTCCAACCTTCGCAAGGAGGAAACCTACCTTGCAATTCTTTTCAATCCCAAGGACAAATTCCATGGTGTGGTCAAAAACCTAAGAAGTAACTAGTCCTCTTTGGACCTACCTCCACAAGGGGGAAATCCACCCATTGGTCAGGTTCTAGGAAGTAATTAATCTTTTTGGATCCAACCCCCGCAAGGAGGAAACATAACTTAGAATTACAATCAAAACCAAGGACATAATCAATGGAATGGTCAAGTTATAGGAAGTAACCAATACTCTTGAGTCCCAACTCTATCAGAAGGAAATCCACCCAGTGTTCAGGTTTTGAGAAGTAACCAATCTTATTGGTACCAAACTCCATCAAGAGGAAATCCACCCATTGATCATGTTCCAAGAAGTACCCAATATTCTTGGGGGAAGACTTCACAAGGGGGTAACCCACCTTGGAGTGCTAATCAAATGTAAGGACCACCTAAATTGCGTGGCTAGGTTCTAGGAAATAGCCTATCTTACTGGAGTCTAACCCTGCAAGGGGTAAATCCACCCATAAATCCCATTACACAATGGAAAGGTGAGGTTCTATAAAGTAACCAATATGTTTGGATCCAACTTGTAAAACTTGCATTTGATATAGCTAGGCCACCACATGAGACTCATGCAAATGGTATGATGGAATCCATCAACCAACTTAATCATAGTACCCAGCAGATGGGACAAATATCTATTCATACTTTGCAACCTATAGCTGAACAGGATATGCATAAGCATGCTAAGCCTTCCCTAAATTCTAAAATAATTCTAGTTCAATCCATGGACCTTAGGGGAAAGAAGAAGAAGTACAAGGGTAAGCACAGTGTTAATCCTTCCCAAACTCTTGAAATTGTCATAGTTCAATCCATGGAACTTAGAGGAAAGAAGAATAAATACAAGAGTAAGAAGAATGCTAACCCTGGGATGGGAGATGCACTGAATCCAGCTCAAGACAATGGGAAATAACAACCCACTGTATTGATGCAACCCTTCCTACAACACCATCCTCAAATGGTTGCTACAACGCTAGTACCTCCATTAGGGGAAACCAGTCAAAAACCCCTTAATGGGGCAATCATCCCATTGCTAATGTCTTCACGTTTCCTCATGAGGTTAACATTAAAACAAGATCCCATTCTTATGATGACCCTCCTAGTACATTGGATCAATCGAAATCACAACCAAATGGTTCTCTCATCATTAAGAAACCAACCATAGACATAGTACCACAGCCCCCCAAAGGTGTTCTATGTAGAACAATGCATAATCCTAATGCATGAGTTGCTCTTAATGAAAATGTTGTTGAGGAAATAGCTCAAGCACCATGTTCAATTTCTGCCATGGAGGTATTGCAATATTGTCTTGCACAAAGAAAGGAACTATTATTTTCAACTAGAGTTGTTGATCCATCTGATGCAACTTCAATCACATTAGACACAGACCAATTAACATGTAGGATGCTTTATGAAGTTGCTTTCGAAATAAAAGTAACATATCATGTAAATAACATTTTTCAAATCATATTTGATGAAGGGGCCTTGACTTGTGTCATATTGTTTAAATGTTGGAAAGCATTAGCCACCTTAGTTCAATCCCATTCTATGCTAAAATAATTTGATGGACATTTTTTCTCTCCTCATAGACTCACTTTAGCCTTCCCTATTGAATGGTGTGAAAAATAGTCATATTGGATGTGGAGGTAGTAGATACACCTATAGATTGCAATTTTCCATTAGGACGTAGTTGGAAACATGAAATGATGGCTATAGTATGTTCAGAGTCATGAGTGTTTCGATTCCCTCATTAGCCAAAGATTGTCATGATAGACCAATAAGATTACTACATGCTTGAAACTATTGTTCAATAGAATGTTCCTTTCATTAGGGATGCTCTAAAGGAGGTTCAAAACATTAGGGTGGGATCGTTCATAAATGATTCCCTCATGGGAAACTTTACGATCATGCAACCCTTATCTACCGTGGAAGTGTCATATCAATCTATTCAAATGGCTTTGATACATTTGGATCAAAATTTTCCCTTGATGGAGGAATATGATCCAATTACTTGGCCCACTTTGGATGTGAGATCTTCCAACTCTCTTGATTTGTTGGACATAATTTTATCATTAGATGAAACTATCCTTGAAGACATAAACAATTGGTTGTACCCACCAAAATACATCTTTTGTGGGGCCACTAGGAGCATTCTTGGTTTAAATATATCCAAGCATAGGAGCATCCTTTGCATGTTATGTGATCTTATCAGGTATATTTGGAAGCTTTCATAAAGGTTTAGTTTATCCTTCTTTGAATATGTATTTGAACCTTTTGCAACCCAAACTTGCCATAGGGTTGAACCTATTGTAAATTGGTGGTTCATCCCATCATATCTATATTTTCCACCATTCCAATAGAAGAGCCTACCGAACATGGTACACTATAGTTAGCGCATTATTCCCATATTGGTGTCCATGCTAAGTTATTACCAAAGGCATGGGAGTCCAATTAGTACCATCATGACTTGGAGTTTGAGACCGAATACTTCTTTTCCATACAATTTTGACCATTTCCTTATGGACTCCCTATTTCGTGTCAGTTTACATAAGCATGTGTTAAAATATTGCATGAAAATATTTTCTTGTTGATTCGGTGCTTATTGCTTATGTTGTGTATCTTCCTTTACAATCACTTTTTTCTAAAGACTCCTATAAACCATTGCTTTTGTTTAAGTTAACCTATACAAGTGAGAACTATTTGATTTAGGTAGTTTATAGACCATGATTCATTGTGATTTATGATTTTGGTGTTTTTGGTAATAATTAGCATGAAGTAAACCACATTGCCCCTTCCTTACTTGGCCATCACACCAAATTGGATAATTGCAGTTAATTGGTTCTATTTTGTCATACGTCAACACATACTTCTGCTTCAGAGATATAACCCATAGAGGGAACATCCATAAGAGTGTGCACAACTAGCTCAGCCCTTGTTTTCAATATGTATATTTTCCTTGGCCTAACCCATGCTCTTGAAAAATAGAGTATGCACATGCAACACTCATTCCCTCCCATGTACTATATAATTATTTATTCTTTTTTCGAACCAATAAATGAAAAGGTACTAAAAATTAAAAAAACAAAAAAAATCCAATAAAGGGGGAGACTTGAATCATGTCATATTGAATCTTTGAAATAGAGGCAATAGTCAATCCTTTTCTCCCTTGAACACAACACATAATTTTGTATACGTTGTCAGTACACCACTTACATTTGCAGAAGAAAACTGTACCAATAATTTGGGTAGATCTCCACCAATGGGTTATCCTTCCTAGCATCTATGGAGAATCTCATTAATGCATCTGGAATTGATGGATTTCATGATGATTAGTTACTTAAGTATTATTTTTCCAAGTGTCCATTATGTGTCATTTTATGTGTTCAAGGGAATTCAAACCAGTCTTGGTCATTCCTCGAATATTCTTGACCAATCATGTTGGCCTTCTTTGTGTCAATATATAGTGTTGGATCTCATATCTCTACCAAATTATATCAGCCTATTGATCTCAGTTTCGTGTTAGTTGATGTGGGATGCATCAATTCCCTCCTTCTGATGGATCTATTCCTACCAATGCCAAATCGTCATCTAGGAAATGGATCTAGGAATCTTAGTGAGTACCTTGGATCTTGTAGTCATTAGTGGCAGGTTTCCTCATAAATGATAGTGGGTATACATCAATGACCCCTGGTTGTTTGATTCTACAAGTATTCGACATCAAAGCATCTATTCACACTTTTTAGTTTGTACTCAAGTACCTTGGATTCCATCATAATTATCGTTGGGTCTCCTCGCATCTGTTAATGGTATTCATCAATGACCAGTAACCATGTGGTGTTTTATTATGCTTGATATCAGCTCATATGTTTGCATGATAAGCTCATATTATCATTGGTTTTTATTGAATACCTTGGGAAACATAGTTTTACAACTCATCGATGCACTGCCTGAGTTGCGCAAGATTATTCTATCATGTCAAACTATTTGAAGACCTGGATATTTTGCACTCGTGAGAAGTGCATATATACATTTTTGAGTAATTTACTTTTGACATGGGTCCACTGTGTATTGTTCGTGGCCATGCTTGTTTTCTGTTGAGCATGGGTATACCCACTTCAAGAACATATTTTATATTTGGGAAATTTACATGTTTGACTTGCAATTGTTTCTCCAACTCGTGTGCTTATGAAATAAGTCCTTTACCATATTTCTTGATCACTAAAGAGTATCAGTGTGAATAGTATCAAATTGAAATCAATGTATTTCATCTCTAGGCGTAACTTTAGACCTCACACATTAGGAGGCATTTGTTAACAATCAAATTAATACCCTTGAGAATGATGGTCTGAAAACATATCTTTAGTTTTTCCTGCAACATGAAGACCAAAATTTGGAACAAATTGAGAGCTTTAATCTCTCATCGGACCATTACTTCTGCAAAGGAAGAAGTATATGAGGAAAAATGTTTCTTTAAACAAGTTAAGATCATGACTACTTAAGTGCCAAAACCCAGCGTCCACAACTCCTAGAGTGGAAAGAATACATGTCATATGTATTAATTGTCCTAAAATATTGGAAATTCAAGTAAAATTCTTGAAAAACTAAGTAAAGCGGGGTTTTTTTATGAAAATAATAAAAATTCATGAAAAAGTTTAATCCCACATTCATGTTTGGTGATTGGGCACACAAATCCCAACTCTATATAAGAGAGGCATATGAGGTGAAGTAAAGGAGTACAAAAAAATGAAAGCAAAGGCATGCTGAAGAATTTGAAGGCTATAATAATTATTTTCCATGTCAAGCTCTTGGTGATTAAAGGCATTGACGAAGAAGGATGGTTTAAAGAAAAGGAGAATGGATTCAGCTCCATAATTGGATTGTAAGAACTTTATTCATATTTTCAATATGATGCAATTCTAGTTTCCCCCCAATTTTGAGTTTGAATCTATGTGTTAAATCATGTTTTGAATTCAAACTTTGGTAGACAGATTTCATTTTTTTCAAGTTCATAGAGGTAGAGGTATAGGTAAGAAACTACAAATAAATATGATAATGGAGGCATAAATGACATGGATTCTCAAGAAATGGGATCTACTACAAGTGGAACAATTCAATAGGTTCTTTCCTTTCTTCCTCCCCTCTCTATTCTTTGAAAATGCTTAGAAATCTTAAGAAACTTTTAAATTATTGCATGTATTTATGTCGAATAGATCTCACCACCCTATAGTAAAGGATAGATAATGTTGCAGACACATCCTTGCTGTAATATCTACCAACACTATATCATTCCAATACCTGTCTCAATTGTGATACATGGTCCTATCTTTTTTTTGAAAAAATGGTAACATCATCTAAGTAGACTACAACATAATTTTGGGTCAAACCGCTAAATGAAATTTTCATCTCTCTCTAAAAGGTGTCCCACTCATTTATCAATCCAAAGGGAATCTTTCAGTAGGAAAATGTGACCCATGGTGTTCTAAATATAGTTTTGAGTTGATTAGAATGAGAAACTAGAACCTAGTTGTAGCCTGAGAAGCCATCTAATAATGAAAACATTTCTAATCCATATACCTTTTGTAGAATCTGCTCTATTGGGGGTACTGGATAATTGTCTTTTTCTGAAGCTTTGTTAAAATTCTGAAAACCCACACAAAGGCCAATGTCTCCATTTTATTACACATTGGTACTAAATTGGCTATCCACTAATTCTGTCGGACCGGAAAAATAACCCTGGTTGAAAAATGTTTATCTAATTTTTTTAACAAATGGTTCTAAGTTGGGATGCCTTTTCTTGAGTTTTTGTTGATAAGGATTAACATCATGTTTCATAGGTATTTTTTGTTGCATGGTGTTAGTAAAAACGCCTTCAAATCATCATATGTCCATGCAAAAACACCTTTGTATTATTTAATCAATATGATAAAGGCATATCTTTCTGTAGGTGTACATTTTGTACCTAAGTTGATATTTTGAGGATTATGTTCAATTCCCAAATTCATTGTTTGATAATTCATACAGGAGATATTAGTTTTACAATTGGCTAAATTTTTGAACTTCTCTTGTAAATCATACAATTTTTCAAGTCTTACAACTGATATGGGGATTAAAGCAGTAGGTATTTGTAAATCTTGAAGGTTTTGAATTCTGATAGCGATTTATCTATGTCTTTAACAATGTCTTGGGATGTAAGAAAATTTAAAATTTCTTGATCATCATGAAAAAATGATGTTATCAGAGATTGAATGTCGGTATATTAGGTTAATAGGAAATGTATCAGGTGCAAAAAATTATGCATGAATCAATTTAGAAGTGGCGTTGGATAGCAATTCTGCATCAATTTTTTGTGTTCTAGGAACATAGTTTGTGTTAAATGATTAATCAATTGCGATGCCTCTCTTTGATAATTTTTTAAATGTGTTGAGACATAATGAATTAGGTTTCTTATTTGACGAACGATTATCTCTAAGTCACCAAAAGCTTTGATAAATTTGGATTTCAAATCGAATGCTTTCCTAAGACATCAAATTAATGCCTCATCTTCAACCACATTGTTTGTACACTCAAATTATAAATGACAAACTATCATAGTTTTATTGCATGTTGGATTCATTAAAACACAACCGGCTCCAACTCCATGTTGGGATTTGGAGCCATCAAAGAATAAATTATGGCAAGTCTTATACTTAAAATTGGTATTTACATTATATATGTTGTGCATCATAAACTGAGAAAACTCAATATGGGAAATTTTCATGACCTCTTATTGATTTTCAAACTAAGCAAAAGGGGATATGCTAACATGTAGGTTTTCAAAAAATGTGTCTATAGAGTAATTTCCTAAATTGGAATTCATGGGTAAGGCAGGTTCATGAGGGTCATCAAGGTCAATCACAATTTGTTTTATATATGGTTCTCTTTTGACTTTAATTTTGTTAGTATTACATTGGTATGTAAGCCATAAATGTGACCAATCGGTTGCAAAATATCCTTCGATTTTATTAAACCAATTATTGCTCAACAACATCCCATAAGCTTCAGGCACATCCATAACAATGATATCAATAGTTTGGTGGATCCTAGGGTCTCAGGAGAGTCTGATTAAAACATTTTTCAATTATCCTACAACTTTTATCGGGCTAATTGCACTATCTGTGTCAGTGAAGGTTGTATTTGAGCATTAATCTTTTGACAAACAAACAATGGCATTATGGTTGAAGATGCACCAGAATCTACCATGCAGTTGTTGGCATTCCTAATGAAAATTTCATATGATAATAGGAAAGGTGGCATCTTTATAGGCTTTTCGAATATGGGATAGGATATTGATGAGATTTCTCTTGGAAAGGAGTTTCTAATATATTGTGTTCAACAATTTTTTTGTCTCGTAGAGAGCTAGACTGTTTTCAATTTTATCCCTGATTCGAGGAATTTTCAATAATTCAAAGATAGAGATATAGATTTTCATATTTTAAAGTCTTCCATGGGATCATAATCAAGGTCAAAGGTATTTGTGTCTTTTTTAGAAGTGAGCTTGCTCGCTGCATATGGATTCTTAGTAGCATTAGAAGTAGAAGCATTATCATGTGTTCATTGTCCCTACCCATGAGTGTTATAGGGATGTCAAACTACATAAACTATTTCATTATTGTTCTCTTCATCATCCCCAAAAAGTTTTGAAAAATGATTAAGAGAATGGGTATTGGGATCTTCTGGTATATTTTCATCTTCTTCATTATTTTTAATGAAATTATTATATGTGTTCTCGAAGCGAGGTTTTGGTCCTGCAAGTAAATATTTAAGTAAAAATACTACATAATTAGTGTTCGTCCCTTCAGAGGGAGCTATTTGTTTATTAAGAGGTTTGTTGGATCTCAAAAATGCCATATTTTATTCCCTTTTTCATACACCATTCTTCACATTTCATCACTCCATTAACTATTCATTATACCATTTTCATGAATAAATATGGGTTTACCTTGTTATTTTTCAATTTATTTATTTGTATGTATTATAAGGGAATTTGTGGTTAAATGTTAGGAAATTAACATATTTTCATATATATCTCAAAGTTGTGTGATCTTTGTAAATGTGTAGGAATATTTGAAGATTTCAACCAAGGATTATTCATAATTTTCTGGAATATTTCCTCCACCCACTACAACAAAAACTGGATTTAGCGTCAGATTTAGCACCAGATTTTAGTGTAATGTTTTCTCAATTGTGATGAACAATCTGGCGCTAAAACAGTCGATATTGTACATTTTGGTAAAACACCGTCTATTGTGTCTTTTGTTTCATCTTTTTAAACGTCCATTTTTGCTTCCTTTGTTGCGCCCATTTTTTTGCGTCTTTTTTTACACCTTTTTTTGTGCCCAATTTTGCATCTTGTATTGCATCTTTTTTGCACCCTTGGTTACGTCCTTGTTTGCACCCAGTTTGGCGCCAGTTTAACATCCAATGTTACGTCTGATGTTGCTCCTAATTTGATGTTGAGTTTGGCACGCAATTTTGTATCTATTTTTACGTCTACGTTTGCATCTAGCTTTACGTCCAGTTTTACTTCTAATTTTGCATCCCATTTTACATAATTTTTTTGTGTCCATGTTTGTGCCCAAAATATCATCATATTTCACATCCTCTTTTGCGTCTAGGTTTGCACCTACTATTCCATCCTGGTTGATGTCTTTTATTGCATCTAGGTTTGCACCCACCGTTGCACCTAGTGTTGCACCTATTTTTGTGTGTAATATTGTGTCATGTTTTACATCCAATATTGCATCTAGTTTTACATCCAATGTTTCAACCCATTTTACACCCAATATTGTATCTTGTTTTATGTCTTTCTTTGTGCCAAGTTTTGCTTACAGTTTTGCGCCTAGTCTTATGCTTGGATTTACATCGAATGATGCGTCCAATTTTATGCCAACTTTAGCATCCAGTTTTATGTCAACTTTAGCGTCCAATTTTGCGTCCAACCGAGAATCCACTTTTGTATCTACTATTGCATCTAGTTTTTGGCATCACATCTTCTTTTGCGTCTAGGTTTGCACCTGCTATTCCATCTTGATTGATGTATTTGTTTGCATCAAGGTTTGCACCCATGTTTGTGTCTAATGTTGTGTCATGTTTTACATCTACTTTTATATCCAATGTTTCATCCCATTTTACATCCAATATTGTATCTCGTTTTAACTCTTTCTTTGTGTCAAGTGTTGCTCACAGTTTTACGTCTAGTGGTGTGCCTGGTTTTACATCAAATGATGTGCCCAATTTTATGTCAACTTTAGCATCCAACCAAGAATTCACTTTTGCATATACTATTGCATATAGTTTTGGGCCTAATATTGAATATAGTTTTGAGCCTTTAATTGTGTCTAGTTTTTTCATCCAATTTTATGTTTAGTGTGATGTCCATTTTTGTGTCCACATTGTCTTATGTGACGTCCACTTTTATATCCACGTTTGCATTTGGTATGACGTCTACTTTCGCGTCATGTTTTTCATCCAGATTTGCAATTAGTGTTGCATATAATGTTGCATCCATTTTGTGTTTTGTTTTGTATTTACTGTTAATTAAGAATTTGAAATTCAATTATTAATAGTGAAATATAACTTTTTTTATTGTTTTTGCATCCATTTTATTAACTTCAATTAAATGTTGTAATATATCAAAATTATCAAATATCATTAAAAATTAAAAATTAAAACATAACATTTCTAAATAAGTTTACTGAAAATTCTCAACATCCATCCAAAAATAGTAATATCATCGTGTATATAATGCTAATTATTCATCAAAAGAACATTGGAAATTTCCAATATAAATAAAGAAACAAGACATTACTAATTATATCACCATCTTCTTTAATCAAATCAACTAAAATTCAAATGTTTGATCAACGTATCAAAACATTTCATGGATATCACTAGGGTAAAGTAAAAAGAATTCAAACATATATATGATTTAAATACCAAACTAACAAAAAACAAGTTGTATAATATACATAAGTCAAAATTATAAATTTATCATAGTTATATATCATCAATAATATATGTAAATATAATCCAAAATGTATCATGTTCTTTAATCAAATCAACTAAAATTCAAATGTTTGATCAACTTACCAAAACCTTTCATGGATATCATTATAGTAAAGTAAAGCAAAGTAAAATATATATGTGAATTAAATACCACTCTAACAAAAAAAATGTTGTATAATCTCTATATATAAATATAAAAGTCAAAATTATAAATGTATTATAGTTATATATGTAAATATAATGCAAAATGTATCATGTTCTTGCATAGCAGCAGTCTCTAACTAGAACCACCAACATCATCTTCAAGATCATGTTCATGATCATCAAAATCATCATCTTGATTAACCTCATCGTCATTGTCGCCATCATCATCATCACCATAATCATCTTCTTTTTCTTCTATATCCAATGTAGGCTTAACATAATTTGGGCCATTATCTATAGAGTCATCAATCGTTGTGATCTGGAAAAAAAATCAATATCAGATGTTAGTATTAATTTCATACCACAATGCATATTTCTGATATATTTTTAATATTACTTCATACCAAATTAAAAATAAGTATGATACAATTTCAATTAATGTGTGTGTACTAATATAACTACAAAATAAAAGCAAAAAATAGAACTAAATGACAACTTTATTAAAACATTTGAAGCTTTATCCAAGATATTGGTGTTTCTTTAGCATTCTAGTGTATTTCCTCTCTACTGCAATAAATCATTTGAAAATCTATCCAAGATATTGTAATCCCCTTTTTACTGAATCATAAGTGAAATGGCTTCACTGATGAATTTTCAAGTCTTCTAAAAATACATCCTACATTAGATGTCAATGTGTTTATGACATCTAACGTCAATTGAATAGCCTAATGATTATTTACACAGATATGATAAAACTACCACCACTACATGAAAAACAAAGTGAAACATAGAGGCACTCAGACCATATTTCATTCCAAACATATTGAAATGGACCCAACTTATGAAATTCAAATTTCTCACAATTCGTTCAAAAGTTCAATTCATTTCAATACAAAGCCATCAGACTAACTAGACCTATAACATTGACATGTGTTGCTCCATAAAGACTAGACATTGTAGTAGCTAAGCATGCTAGACTTACAATATACTATCATTCATATATATTGACAACACACCAAACGAACAAATCAATCCATCCCCTCAAGCTAGCCACAGTTCTAGAATGGAACATGTAAATACCTTAAAAGAAATTTCCAGATCCTGGATTTTGATGCACTTTCTAAGGCTCCCTAGGAGAGGACCACTAAGCATATTGTCAAATGGCATCATCTTCACCGATATATTCTCTTAATTCAATTTTTCTTACCTTCTCCATTGGCAAGACGTGATGAGAATTGGGAATCGATTCAACTCACCACATTCGACATGGCTTCTTCATAATTTATGTCAATCAATGCATGTGCATTAATTGAAATTGAACATATAAAAAAAACTTGTCCATATTGAAAATTATTAATTTAAGTAAAGATGTGAAAGATAAGTTATCAAACCAAATTCCTCTTCTCAACATTTCTAGGTGTGCCCCCTGCCAGAAATATATTGGATGAAACTAGAAGCCTGTCAAAACAGGGAGAAATGGAAGAGGGTTTAATGACTAGTGAAGACCTAAAAAACATGAAACTTGCATAAGATCTTGCAGAAGCTTGTTATGAGATATGTATGTGGCTACCCAGCATCCTTGCACCTAAAATAACCCATTTCCATACAAATCTTATTTTCAGCCGAGCCATCTGCGCAAATAAATTCAGCATCAAAGAAGCCTTAGTAGTTAGTACATGATATTGGAAGGTGGCAAGTCCTCTTGGCAGTGAGGAGAATTAGTTATTTAGGTTAACATATACAAAAAAAATCTACTAAAATGAGACCATGGATGCAAAAGAATATCATAGGGTCATAATGATATTCAAGATTTGCCTATAGATCTAATTTTCCGAGAAATTTTGAGTTTGGTAATAGTAAACAGTGGATAGATTAATAGGTTCTAGAATTATTTCTTTCAACTGTCATGTTTCTCAAGGTTATTGATCTCTCTGGCACCTTAATAACAGCATTACCAACTTAACTGGGGTATTTAAAATATAAATCCTCTGTCTTTTTCTGGAAATAGAATTTCAGTTAGGTTCTGAAAAAATTAAAATATAAATCCCTTATCTTCTTCTTGAAACAAAATTTCAATTAGGTAAGAACCCACAGATTTAATAAAATGTTGGTTTACCTATAGTAAGAACCCAGAGAGGCTTCCAACTGTGACTAATGTTGGTTTACCTATAGTTGTTAGGTGAATTTTCCTGTGCATATTTGCGTGATATCAAGCCCACTAGGTGGATATACCCAAGTGACCAACATGTATTGTCTTTATATGTCCTCCATAATGTTCATTCTCAATTCCTTGTCATTTTTAATCATCATGTATCATTATTACAATAAGAAAATATTATATTTCGTATATGCATTTATGCACTAAGTTCCTTCGTTCTGTGTTTTGTGTGCAACATCAGTTTATGAACCGTTCATCTCATAAAAAAATGTATGCATCTCTCACAATTGCCTCCAAATTATATGTGCCATCAAAGTCCTACTCTTCTATATGCATCTTGTTAGTTATTGACAACTTAATAAGCACCATTGATTCATGATTATTTGCATCAAATTTATCCTCTACCAAGGTCTCCTTCCCTACAACTACATCAAGTTATTCCCCACCATTGGGCTCTCTCACCTATTTGTAATAAACATATGTATTTAAGATGGCTATCATATGTTGCTTCTAGGTACTCAATTGCGACCATGACACTTCTGCCTAGATTTTAGAATTATATTTGACAAACTAGAAATATTTAAAATAATAATGATAACAATAGCAATCAGATAAGTCATAAGAAACTTACCATTTCCCTTAGCATGGTGCCCAATGTGTGTTCATTGACAAGATCTCAAGTTCAACTCCTATGCACAAGATGTAGCTAGTGATTAGAGGCATGTAGTTAAGAGTCACGATAGACACAGGTCCAGGGTGGTACTAAGGCTAAAACCCTTGCAATTATGTCCACAAGCCGCTCTGGTGGATAATTCTAGTACATGTACACAAATACAGTAATATAGTGTTATAGATAAACCTAGTCTTTCTCTTATGAAAAATAATTTATTCATATAATATTTAATGTTAAACAGATCAATGCTCGGTCAAAATCCATGTAAACCAAAAGGTACAGCAGGGATGTCCTCCATTTCACAGGATATCTTGGCTATCACGTCCAGTTTGGAATCCTAATTTTTAAGTTGGGCATGACCATCCATCCTTATTTTGCATTATGTGAAAATGGAACAATTCTCAATTTTTATTTTGCATTTTATGGAGGGCAGATAAGAGCAATTCTCATACACTCAAAGCATTATAACTTATGCATGGATTAACTGAAAGCTATTGGAAAATTATTGGGCACTGATAACAAACCCTAGGTATCCCATGCCAAGAAGAAATCAACATTTAAGGGCATTTTAAATGCTATATAAATGAAATTGAAAAGCATTGAAGGTAGGTATTGATTGGACGCATTTATGAAGGTGTGTAAATGTAGGCTCCTAGTGGCGTTGGGGTGGTTGCCACTTCCACATGGAAAATGCAACCAAGAGATAACCAATTACCATATGTAATTTTTTTAACTCTAAAATATTACATTGTAGAGAACAGTCTACCCTTTTCATTAGAATGATAATGAATTGATTCCAATGTTCAAAGCTTGGAATATATCTGACAAGTTACCATAGAAACAATCAACATACCTTGAGAGATAGAAGGTTATATTTAAGGCTATGAAATTACAGTAGTAAGAAATATATCTCATTTATCAAGTGTGAAGAGTAGCAACAGAAGATACTCAACCCTAAACACAATCAAACACCCTCAAAAGACCTCAGCATACTTAACACCAATGTTGACCTATCATTTGGGGCTTAACACAACCACAGCTCAGTTTGAGGTGAGCTACAAACAAGTCATGGTTAGAGAGGTAAGGTACATTCACAACCCACTTAGGATGTTTCTTAAATAGTCACAACCCACTAGGTTGGGTCTTACACAATCACAATCCACTGGGTTTAGCAATGTCAAGCTAATAGACAAGAACAACCCAGCCTAGTTAGGAATAGTTAACCACAATCCACGCCCCAGTTAGAAGTAATATTATTATAGTCAGGACTTTCCTACAGGATCTTCAACACACTCATGACCTGCTAGAATACTATTACATTCATGGCCTTCTATGAGAGGGATATTACAGTCACAACCTATTGGGAGAGGACTTATTATAGTCATGACCTGTCCACAGGGTTTCCAACAAAGTCATGGCCATCCCTAGAGGGCTCCAAAACAATTAGGGTATTCTAAGGGGGGCCAATACTATCACACCCAACCCATAATGGTTTCAAATCAGTCACGACCAGCCAGGGGGACACTACACAGTTCATAGGTTAGCTGATTGAGATCATGGCTCAGCATGAGGGACACTACACTATTCACAGGTTAGCTGATTGAAATCATGGCTTAAAAAGAGGGACACTAATATTCCATGGTTTAACTGCAATAATTCACGACCCAGTACAGTTCACAGTTCAACAGAGAAGGAAACAACCCTTAAACTCGTATTTGATAACCCGGGGAAGAAGCAACGAAACCCTAGCAACATATTCCTTGACCCCAAACATAAAGATTAGAGCTGAGGTTTAGCTTCTTGGATAATGTACAAAGAAGGATAAGTCTTGATTTTATAACTTGAAAAAATATCTAGAAAGGTCCTTCTTCAACCCTAGCTTTTAGGGTGGTTACAAATAAAACATAAAATATAAAATTAGGTTGACATAAAGTAAAAAGATAAAGGACCACAAATTCACCTCACCTATTTCATATATGCATTTATGCACTTTGATTTCCTTGATTCTCTGTTTTGTGTGCAACATCAGCTTATGAACCATTAAGCTCATAACAAAAATGTGTGCATCTCTCACAATTACCTCCAAAGATATGGCATTTATTCAGATGAAATATGTTGCGGCAACTGTGGTTTCTATGTTCATATTGCAGCGCGTGGTTGAATATTCGGCTATGGGAAATCCAAAGCTGATTCATAGCTTGACTATGTGCATGAAGGGTGTTTTTTCCATTCTACTTGAAAAGAAGAAGGCTGATTGATAGCCCTAGTATCCCCATCATAACTTCGTTCAGTTCAGTCTTTTTCACTTATAAAAATACATTTATAAAACAAAGGAGATCCAAATACCATCAATTATACTTTAAGCTTTTAACTCACATTTATTCTTATCCTTGAAAAAATTAAAATATAAATCCTCTGTCTTTTTCTGGAAACAGAATTTCAATTAGGTTCTGAAAATCTAAAATATAAATCCCCTATCTTCTTCTTGAAACAAAATTTCAATTAGGTAAGAACCCACAGATTTAATAAAATGTTGGTTTACCTATAGTAAGAACCCAAAGAGGCTTCCAACTATGACTAATGTTGGTTTACCTATAGTTGTTAGGTGAATTTTCCTGTGCATATTTGCGTGATATCAAGCCCACTAGTTGGATATACCCAAGTGACCAAAATGTATTGTCTTTATATGTCCTCCATAATGTTCATGCTCAATTCCTTGTCATTTTTAATCATAATTTATCATTATTACAATAAGAAAATATTATATTTCGTATATGCATTTATGCACTTTGAGTGCCTTCGTTCTTTGTTTTGTGTACAACATCTGTTTATGAACCATTCATCTCATAAAAAAATGTATGCATCTCTCACAATTGCCTCCAAATTATATGTGCCATCAAAGTCCTACTCTTCTATATGCATCTTGTCAATTATTGGCAACTTAATAAGCACCATTGATTCACGATTCTTTGCATCAAATTTATCCTCTACCAAGGTCTCCTTCCCTACAACTACATCAAGTTATTCCCCACCATTGGGCTCTCTCACCTATTTGTAATAAACATATGTATTGAAGATGGCTATCATATGTTGCTTCTAGGTACTCAATTGCAACCATGACACTTCTGCCTAGATTTTAGAATTATATTTGACAAACTAGAAATATTTAAAATAATAATGATAACAATAGCAATCAGATAAGTCCTAAGAAACTTACCATTTCCCTTAGCATGGTGCCCAATGTGTGTTCATTGACAAGATCTCAAGTTCAACTCCTATGCACAAGATGTAGCTAGTGATTAGAGGCATGTAGTTAAGAGTCATGATAAACAGAGGTCCAGGGTGGTACTAAAGCTAAAACCCTTCCAATTATGTCCACAATCCGCTCTGGTGGATAATTCTAGTACATGTACACAAATAGAGTAATATAGTGTTATAGATAAACCTAGTATTTCTCTTATGAACATTAATTTATTCATATAATGTTTAATGTTAAACAGATCAATGCTCAGTCAAAATCCATGTAAACCAGAAGGTGTAACAGGGATGTCCTCCATTTCACAGGATATCTTGGCTATCACATCCAGTTTGGATCCTAATTTTTAACTTGGGCATGACCGTCCATCCTTATTTTTCATTATGTGAAAATGGAACAATTCTCAATTTTTATTTTGCATTTTATGGAGGGAAGATAAGCGCAATTCTCATACACTCAAAGCATTATATCTTACGCATGGATTAACTGAAAGTTGTTGGCAGATTATTGGGCACTGATAACAGACCCTAGGTATCCCATGCCAAGAAGAAATCAGCATTTAAGGGCAGTTTAAATGCTATATAAATGACATTGAAAAGAATTGAAGGTAGGTATTGATTGGACACATTTATGAAGGTGTGTAAATGTAGGCTCTTAGTGCCATTGGGGTGGTTGCCACTTCCACATGGAAAATGCAATTGAAGAGATAACCAATTACTATATGTAATTTTCTTAACTCTGAAATATTACATTGTAGAGAATAGTCTACCCTTTTCATTAGAATGATAATGAATTGATTCCAATGTTCAAAGCTTGGAATATATCTGACAAGTTACCATAGAAACAATCAACATACCTTGAGAGATAGAAGGTTAGATTTAAGGCTATGAACTTACAGTAGTAAGGAAGATATCTCAGTTATCAAGTGTGAAGAGTAGCAACAGAAGATACTCAACCCTAAACACAGTCAAACACCCTCAAAAGACCTCAGCATACTTAACACCAATGTTGACCTATCATTTGGGGCTTAACACAACCACAGCTCGGTTTGAGGTGAGATACAAACAAGTCATGATCAGAGAGGTAAGGTACATTCACAAACCACTTAGGATATTTCTTACACAGTCACTAGGATACACAGTCACAACCCACTAGGTGGGTCTTACACAATCACAATCCACTGGGTTTAGCAATGTCAAGCTAATAGACAAGAAAAACCCAGCCTAGTTAGGAATAGTTAACCACAATCCATGCCCCAGTTAGAAGTAATATTATTATAGTCATGACTTTCCTACAGGATCTTCAACACACTCATGGCCTTCTAGAATACTATTACAGTCATGGCCTGCTATGAGAGGGCTATTACAGTCATAGCCTGTTGGGAGAGGACTTATTATAGTCATGACCTGTCCACAAGGTTTCCAACAAAGTCATTACCACCCCTAGAGGGCTCCAAAACAATCAGGTATGCTAAGGAGGGCCAATACTGTCACACCCAACCCACAATGGTTTCAAATCAGTCACGACTAGCTAGGGGGACACTACACAGTTCATAGGTTAGCTGATTGAGATCATGGTTCAGCAAGAGTGACACTACACAGTTCACAGGTTAGCTGATTGAAATCATGGCTTAGCAAGAGGGACACTAATAGTCCACGGGTTAACTGTAAGAAGTCACGACCCAGTACAGTTCACAGTTCAGCAGAGAAGGAAACAACCCTTAAACTCATATTTGATAACCCAGGGAAGAAGCAACGAAACCCTAGCAACATATTCCTTGACCCCAAACATAAAGATCAGAGCGGAGGTTTAGCTTCTTGGATAATGTACAAAGAAGGATAAGTCTTGATTTTATAACTTGAAAAAATATCTAGAAAGGTCCTTCTTCAACCCTAGCTTTTAGGGTGGTTACAAAATAAAACATAAAATATAAAATTAGGTTGACATAAAGTAAAAAGAGAAAGGACCATAAGTCAACCAAAGGGGTCACTAACACCCCCATTGTGCATCACACGCAGATTCAACTGCTAATTCACAATGGTAGATGCTTTGTGATCCGGAGAAGAGGCACATATATGTAAATCCTGGATGCACATGGGAACAACATCCATACCCCAAGTTGAATGCTTGTTTAATAAAAAACAAGTGCACAATCCATTCTCCATTTGGATAGAATTTGAGGTGTAGGTTCAAACAGTGGAGGTAAGCATGGTCAATTGGATTCCTAATTCTAATAGAAGGTCTTCATTAAAATGGATGTAACAAACTGAATTTTCATTTGGTAAAACTGAGAACAAGCTACATATAGAAAATAAGCATAACCAATATAGAAAATGAGCCTAATCAAAACATGCCATTTTCACTTTCACAATGAACCCAAATTTGTCTTCTATTCTCTGATATTTGCATAGATTTTGACCTTTTAGGGATGTTACAGTGCCCAGAACTAAAAAAACAAAGCCTCTTATGCGCTTATCATGCCTGGTTTTTCTTCTAATCAACATCATCATGGAAAAATTACCTCCTAAAGACTATGATTTCCACCCAACAACTATTCAAACTATGAACCTAATTGTTGGTGGGTAACAGATGGAGGTTGAGTGAGCTGTTTGAGACTGGTTATTTTACCCTAGAATTAGAAAGGTTGGGGATCCATACAAATACCCAGGGTCTATGCTGCTAACATGGTGGGGAATGAGAAAGAGAAGAAGCTATGCTAGTAGATTGAAAATCTTGGCAAAGGGTATGTACCTTAGTTATTTAACAAAACTCATTATATTATCATACATACCTCAGTGTCCATCCACAAAACGAAATCAATCCATTACTTTTGATGCAGCACTTCTTTCTCTAGGTTATTTGGATGTCTTCCATATTTTTGTTCCTGTAAATTTGTACATATGGAGAAATTACATAATATTGAAATTATGTTACTACAACTTCTATAAGAAGAAATATCACAGATTTAATATACTTACAAAAGTTGTTATCAGTGCTTTTAAACCTTTTTGGCCACTACGATGAGTGGCCTTTGAGTTTGCTACCCTCACCTTGGAGGCCTTGTCCTTATAAATAAACCAATTGAATTCAATTTCACAAAATAAAATTATAAATGTTTAATATGTATTAATACATTTGAAATATCATATTGAACAAAAAATTCAATACATGAGTGATCTCCTCGCTGGCCTTTCTTTGTGCTTCCAACTTCTCATGGGATTTTACCAATTCCTTCCATACCTTCATAGGTATGTCAAATGGCCTTTGTTTATGCCTTTGATCCTGAGGAATTTTTTTTATTTTTTTGTTTTGGTTGCAACGAAACCTTTTACAGTTTTCAGTCATTTGTGATTTTACCTTCGTCACTGACCAACCAGCCCCAAATTCACTCTTCATGTCCTGTATGACCATATTTTTCAATTGAAGTGGAATTTTAGAGAAGGTGAGATGAAGACGATCTCTAAATATCTGAAGGCAAGGTTCCCTTAGCCTATTCATGAAGGTTTTTCCTGCATCTGTTCTTCATATCTCCCCTAAAACAGGGTCATACTCTATTTTAGTACCTAAAGTACCGACACATGATTCATAAGTCAACACTGAACAAGAATTTGAGGTGTCGGGTGTTGCTAGGACATTAGAAAATGCATCGACACACTGTTCTTCATTATTGGCTGCTACTAGTGATGATCTTTTCTTGGATCTTTTACTCAACCCTCGACTGGATGGGGAATTTATTGATTCATGTAGAACTTGTTGATTATATGGATCGGTTGATGAATTTGAGATGATTTTGTTCTCAGGAAACTGATTAAGGATTCAAGATCTAAAGATTGGAGCTTTTGTAGTACTTCTGTCCCAATCACATCCATTAGCAAAGCCTATGTTACTGGATTCTTTCCCTGTCCAAAAAAACTACAGAGATGCAATAACACACACTTAGATCCTTTGTTGAATGAAGTTGTGGCACTTAACTTACATGCCTCATCTTTAGTTTCTTATGTTTAATCTTCCAGCTGTTGCTTTTCTTATATTTTGACAGCCAAAGTATTCAAACAAGCACAAAATAACAACAAATCTCTGTTGTCGCTGCAATTTGGAATACCAGCATTAAATACAGTTGTAAGTTATCCTCTAATGCCCATGATCCTTATGTAACCACTCAAGTTCTTCCTCCATATATATATATATATATATATATATATATATATATATATATCATTAGACACCAAATACACAAATTTTGATCATGTATATATCATGATCATATATGGGTGAATATAATAAAATCACACAAGTTCGATACATATTTGAAACAAAATGTGTAAAAATCAAGGTCCTAATTGCCTCCAATATCCAAATAACATCTACAACAAATAACTACACATCAACAAAATCCTCCCCTGTGCATCCTCATCTAGCCTCTACTTGAATCCTCAAGGGAAATCAATGCTAGTGCTTGGTGCTACTAGGTGATCTAAACCCATACACCTGATCTTTTATCAAGTCAACAACCTCCAGCTTTGGTAAAATAGGCTAACCACATTTAAAATGAGGCAGAAAGCTTAAGTTGCATGATACCCCTAAAATTGGTTCAAATATTTGGGTCAAGAGTTCTTTTGTTTCCGGAAGCAAAGCAACACCATATCATGATGGATTTATGTGCACATTTACAAGAAAAATTATATAAAGTCAATGAAGGTACTCCAGAGTCCATAATCACTCTTATCAACAAAACAAGCAGGTGGACAGATATGACTAAGTTATAAAAATCCCTGGGGCTACTAGTTGTGAGAAATAGCATGCATATAATTAATGTTTATATAATAAATTGACTTCCCTTGACATAAGTAAACTTCCCTTTTAATTTTTTGGCTTTCTATTGTGGAAGTCAAGTTATGACAAAATCACAGATGCTTCAACTAGGATTTCTCTGCTTACAGGTCTCACAATTGATCTTATAGGTCTAGCCTTTACTCCTTTGCTGCTTTAAAATCTACCAAATCTCATCACTGCATATTAAACCTTTTATACTAGAAAGGTATTTCAACCATGAAATCTGATCCTATATCCCATAGAAGAAAGACAACCACCTTGTTCAGAGTGAGATGCAGAAGTGCAAGCCAACATCGGTTCTTGACAGTGAAAGATGCCCACGGATTGTTGATATTAGGAGACTTTTTCCATGCCTAAGATGGAGGGTCTTTTACAATAATCTGCTTTAGGCGCTTCTATTAAAACATGTGCATACTCTTAAGAAGTAATTATCCCCATTTGAGCAAAGTCATCTCCTTTGCACTTGCATGCTCCTATAAAATAGGATTTGCAGTAGTAGGATTGGGAAATGAACTTTATGGGACTGGTGGGGTCATTGGACTAGGTTGACAGAATCTTTATATACAACATCTTTCTGATGTGGATATTTTAAGTGTTAAAAATGAACGACCAATGTGGCATCCAGCAACACCTATGACACATTGCCGAGGCACTATAGTTGATTGTACTGTACTAAGAATTCAGTTTGTGGCAATTGAATGTTACCTTAAATTTGTGAGTATTTCCAAGATACTAAATTTAATTCCAGTGTCCAAGCTATTGATTCAGCTGATAGAATACAAGTGGTGTAATTATTTTTTAATATCTTTTCCACTCGGCATGCAAATAACAGGCATGCAACAAAATGTAGCAAAACACAACTAAATTGGATTCAGATAGGAAACTCAATCAAGTCTAATTGAACTTGCAAATTATATAATTATTGTATGTAACTCTGATTTATTGTATGTAAGTATTTGGTATTCACACCTTGCATTTCTTTAGGTATTATTAAAATATTGTGGAAAGGCTAAAGATATCATCCTTCTTGCTAAGTTGACTTCTGTGTTTCCTAAACTTGCCTAAACTTGCAGTAGCAAGCCATTTGATTCCTCACATTTTTTTATTGTGGCCTGGTGTAATTAGAGTGTCTGGAATCCAACTAAAGACATCATTCATGTCTTGCATGAAAATCCAGAGGCCCAGCAATTGGCCATATAAAAGTTGTATATAATGAAAATATGGCCAACTTTTATATACAATTGGCCATATAAAAGCTGTATATAATCTTGATATACAACATCTTTTTGATGTGGATATTTTAAGCGTTAAAAATGAATTACCAATATGGCGTCCATCAACACCTATGACATGTTACCGAGGCACTATAGTTGGTTGTACTGTACTAAGAATTTTGTTTGTGGCAATTGAATGTTACCTTAAATTTGTGAGTATTTCCAAGATACCGAATTTGATTCCAGTTTCCAAGCTACTGATTCAGTTGATAGAATACAAGTGGTGTAATTATTTTTTAATATCTTTTCCGCTCGGCATGCAACAAAATGTAGCAAAACACAACTAAATTGGATTCAGATAGGAAACTCAATCAAGTCTAATTGAACTTGCAAATTATATAATTATTGTATGTAACTCTAATTTATTGTATGTAAGTATCCAGTATTCACACCTTGCATTTCTTTAGGTATTATTAAAATATCGTGGAAAGGCTAAAGATGTCATCCTTCTTGCTAAGTTGAATTATGTGTTTCCTAATCTTGCCTAAACTTGCAGTAGCAAGGAATTTGTTTCCTCACTTTTTTATTGTGGCTTGGTGTAATTAGAGTGTCTGGAATCCAACTAAAGACATCATTCATGTCTTGCATGAAAATCCAGAGGCCCAAAAATTGGCCATATAAAAGTTGTATATAATGTTTTCCTGGATATTGATATATGAACGGTCTTGGAATGCTATATCTAATTGTCTTTGTATCTAACCATGTAGACGTCTAGCTTTGTGGTATGCACAATGCTTATTTCAGGTAAGTGCAATTTATACTTGGAAGTTGAAGTCATAGGTTTGTTCACACAATTAGGTAAGGATGTTGTGACTGTAACGTCCCCGACCCTCTGACCAGCGAGGAGGATGCTACCAAACAAATAAAAACCTCCGGGCAAATAGCCCCATGAACATGAACAGGCATATAATGCTTAAATATAAAGCTTAAAACATAAAACATACTAAGATGCAAAATCCTTCATATACATAGCAGGATCAAACATACGTTCATTCAAGCATACCACATGTTCATAATATTCATTAATCAGTACATATAAATGCAAAGACGGAATAGTCAAGAATACTCATATTAAAAAGAATCCATCCCACAACCAGCTACATCGCTGCAACGTTCCACCCAACCATAGGCCAGCGTGCTCATCAATCTCTTAGCAACACTGCCACCCCCTAGCTGGGCATGATTCCTCAAGGAATAAGGTTCAAAGCGGGCTTACACATAGCCAAGGTACACAAATCAGCCAAATCCACACAGTAGGGTTTATCAGGCCGTCAAGGAGCTAGGAAAGGATAAATGCTAAGCTGGTGGCCTCATTGAAGAGCTAAGGACACCTACACCAGAGTTAACATGACTTCTAAGACATCCACACACCCGACACCAGGAATCAATCCTTTCTTTGCTTCACAGTCCCTCAGGCCCTAACTTCCCTTTCCTATACTCTTCAAAGGTTGTGGAGAAGAAAGCTAGTAGTCTACCGCTGTCTGAGTGGCTCCAAACACCAGTTTTCTCAAGCATACCCAGCCTCTAATCCTACTCTCGACATTCCGAAGACCAACCACTGCATACTGCAGTAAAACAAACAGTCCACAGCTCTGTGGGGAGATAAATACAACAGGGTGACAACCCCAAATGACAAGGTGAACATAGCTCAAGTCAACAAGACGACTTAGAGTTGTTCTTGGCCCTAGCATGGCCAAAACAACTCGGCAGCAACCCAAAAAGGTACTTGTATACACAGCAACCAAAAAACTAGGGGAAGACAACAGCCACGCTTTTACCACTACATCAACGAGAGAAACACAAACTCACAGCAAATCCCACATGGAGATGCAAAGGTCTAATTCTCAGCCTGGACAGGGGAAACACATACGCAGACCCCCAAAACGTAAGGGTAGACACAGTCAACCAACATGGGGAAACAATGGCCTGTTCTCAACAATGAAGCCACGGCACACCTACACAGTCGACAATGGAGGAGTAAACAGACCCTCAACCATTCCTGAGAAGAACATACACACCAGCCACAACCATAGGAACAATACTCGCCCCGGCCTGAATGCTAAAGGCCAAATCGGCACACCCTTGCTCCTCTGCATGAGGAACCATGATGGAGAACCCAAACGGTGCATGAGGAAGTAGAATCTTTCTGCGTGAGGATTACCAGAACAACTCGCGATGGGAGGAAAACTAGCACCCTTCTGCGTGAGAGCCAGACCCAAAACCTCCGAAGAAGTGGGATCGTGGAAGAGTGGAATGAGTGGTGACCATTCCCATACCCTCCGTGTGAGGAAGAGCAAGCTCGCTGGTGGAGTGTATGTGGGGCAAAGACGGGTAGTCCTGCCACCCACCACTCCCCAGCCATAATTGCTCCCAACTAATCAAACAACAAAAGTTTAGTGGGTGGTCGACACATGACAAACTCCCAATGGCCCCCACAGGTTGGACAACCCCCCCCCTTTAACCTTAGGAATCATGCCCTTTTCATTTAACGTTGCACCGTCATACTTGGTTGTAGGTTTATTTTAATTGATGTTCATATTTACATGATGCCAAAACTATAATGTGTCAGATAGCACGATATACCATCACCAATGATCCCTATTGCTGAAACATACACGACCAAATCGATGGTGGGGCTTTTTCCTTTAGCTCCACACCACGATTAATTACAATATATACATCATGTACCTTTTTAATGTAACCGGGGTCAAAATCGTGGCATTAAAATCCCCTCCCCCTTGGAATAACACTGTCCTTAGTGTTCCAATACATAAGAACACATATACAATTTGCACATCCAAAATTTCAAAATTTTGCAAATCTATCCAACGTTCAATTATTTACTTGAACTTTCAGAACCAATCCCCTTGGCTTCCATGAGCTTCTCCTGCTGGTTCTTAGCTTTCGGTTCATCCCCAAGTCGAGGAACTTTGTGGCTGCTGCCCTCTTTATGTTCCCTCATTGGGCAGTCCCAATGTAAATGATGTCCTCCGCATTTCCAACATTTCGTTGGCTGCTTCATCTTTACTTGCTCAATTTCCTTTGAGTCTTCATGCCTAGAATGTTTTTTAACGGATTGCTTGGACGAATGTCCCATCATTGATCCACTTTCCTTGCCTTTACGGATTGCCCCCAGAAGGATTTTTACCTCCTTTTGCAAACCAATAGAGTCTTACAAAATCTGGTGGTTCATCTCATTCTGCCTTTTGTGTATCTTGAGCATCTCTCCAAGATTCTCTTGGGTCCTGGAAATCATTTGAAGGATACTTCCAGCCAAGTCCAGCAACTTTTGGTCTATTTCCATGGTCAAGGTGCACCACTGGATTTCACTCTTCTCACCTGTGAAATGCATCATTGAAATTCTGTTAAACCAAGCATAATATAGGCATTAATATCAGTAAATTAATTTCCCAATTGGCATGACAGTTCAAGTCTCATCAAGGAGACTTTCATTTTTTTCATGCCTTGCCAACACGCACGAGTTCATTCATGTCCATTCTTGGGCAAGGAATTAACTATTCCAACATTCACAATTTACTTTAAGCAAATACACACATTCCATTTTCAGCCATACATGCATTCAACAATCTTTTGTTTTCACAATGCATAGAGAGGAGCAAGATTTTTTCCCCTCTTTGTTTTGTTCCATCCTGGAACCCACACCACCGATGTGGCTTTTCATGCTCTCAACCTCTTTCACTTCACCGTGAATGCTGGACCAATCCCTCTTGGTCATGACACTTAGTGTCTTTGGTCTATTTCAGACCTCTCAACCATGGAGCCTCCCCACATGGTTTGTCTTGGATGCTAGGACCTTCACAATATCACTAGCACCTTTTTCATTACTACTCATTTAGAGCTGTTTAGGATAGTGACATGTCCACATGCACCCCTAGGATGCTGTCATAGTCCTCTCTCCCAGCAATACCTATATTCAAGCATTGAATAGATTCACATGTTTAGTTTATTCTCAATGGTTTTTATCTCTTAAACAAGAGCTTAAAACATCATAACCAAATCATATACACATGTATATTCATAAGCAAGAAATTGCAAAATAATCCAATACTTATTTGTATTGTGTGTTTCCTTGCTGGTCCATAGGATCCTGCTTCGCTTTGCAAGCCTTGGGATTGCCTATGGACTTGGATGTTAGGCCAGCACGTAGATTGCTTCACAACATCCTTTTATATATATATCAGGCACAGTCAAGCCAACCTTCAGTTGGGTTTATCAGACCATCAACAAATCGCCTATACTTATCTCAACAATACACTTATATCAACAACCAATCATCAGCCAAGCCAACCCAGTCAGGTTTATCAGGCCATCAACAATAACACATGCACTGATATCAACAATAAATGACCATTTCCAGGTTTCATTTCCAGTAGTGAGCTCTAATTCCACTCCCCCATATCACACAAGAGACCACTCCCTTCTCTGAGTTGACAGTCCCTCAGGAATGTCTCCTTCTCTGTGCTCTTTAGTAGAAGGTAGGATGAGCTCAAGCCGTTGTTCATTTAGTGTACAATACCAGACTACATCTATTTAGCCTAACAACATAAGCAATATAAGCATATTTGTTAGTGTTATTTCTCTAAACTATAATCATATTTCACATCATTCACTATCAAGTATTGAGACACCAGGAGTGCGTCCACTCCTTAAGGTGTAATCAATATTGAAAACCCTTTCATGGCCCGACATCGGGAAAGTGTGCACCCTTTTCCGGTGTGTGCCATGTAGGCCCTATTCATACTCAAGCAATCGGTCATCATGGAAATAAAATCAAAACATGTTCTGCATATGGAATTTTAATAATTTGACATGCATATTCTTAGCTAGGGTCACAAAACACTTATCCATTTGTCGAGGCAATATTCTTTCGTTAAGGAGGAATGGGGGCTCCCTTCCCTGAGTTGACAGTCCCTTGGTTTTCCATCCCAATTCCTCTTTACATTTTGTATCAACACATGTCTTACCGACATAACCCATACCATCTCACTCATGTTGCTTACCAAACATGTAGTGCAGATGAGACATTCCCAAAATGTCCAATGGAGTTTCACCCGAAACCCATTTCCAAGATAAGGGAAAACCTTCCCATGAATTTTGGCTCCTGCAGGCCATCACACATGATCTTCGTGCAGTGTGTACCCCTGGCACATTCATCAAATAGCCAAACAGTCAATCATTATCTGATAATACAATCCAAATTTGATTGTTCCATAACCAAGCAATGACATTAGTAATTAAATTCAATGAGAATTTACAACTGTGTTTACTACAAAAATTTATTTGCTTGGCAATGAGGTGATCCTCAATTGTGGGTCTCTTGTAAGTAGCACCACTATGCCCATTATAATTTTATGCTTACTAGCATAACATGAATACCCACTTACAATGCGTCCTCCTGACACAATCTTATGCAAGCCAATAGTGATTAGTAGTTGTCAGCAATTTCTCAAATCCGACATTCACAAATTCAAATTTAACAACCCATTATGCATACAAACTATTTTCACAGCCATGAGACTCTTCTCGTGAGGTTTGGCTCTTTCACATGGTATATTTTGGCCTTTGTCATGGTCTTACCCACATTACCATGCTCCAAACAATCTACCTGAAACCTGAACTTCAATCAGCCAAACATTTGGTAAGTCTGGATGCATATAACCTTTTCATTGCTGCAACCATCACTGAAGCATTTTCAGAATTTATAAAATTCAAATACTTCCAGCTGTTAATCACATCAATATTACCAAAACCCATTTACTTCATGCAATCATTATCATACTTTAAATTACAGGGTACAGTCACATCATTTATGCAATTTAAATGAAATTTTCAGATACTCCTTACTTCACAAGCGTATCATTTGTACCCCCTTTCCCTTCCATAGAGCATTTCCGGCAGCCAATTGATCATGACTACCTTCTTCATGCACTTACTATCCTGCATTCACATCAGCTTTTGAAATGGTTCCAGAATTGTCATCAATTCATCATTTCAGCCATTAGTTATTCATAATGATACATGCACTATCTCTATGCATTCATTCAATGCATCACAACATTTGCGCCCATACTTATGTATTCATATCTACAATATTGACTCATACTTTTCATATGCATCTATTCAATGCATAACCACAAGATTTATGAAATCTTTTAATGCATATCCACTCAATGCTACCTTGCATTGATTCAAGAATACTTATGCATTCAAACATACCACGCATGGCCTAACCATGACTACTTCATATAGGATGCATTGCTATAATCAAGACCATCAGTACTTACTTTCTTTGGGCTATTAAGCTCATAACAACACATACAGACATGACACATTTTTGTATGAATGCAGCCTAAATTTTAAATACCCACATGGTATGAGATCTCTTGCTTTTTCCACTCCATGCAATTGTCATAATTGAACCCTTACCTTCATGGGTCCTACTTACACCCTTGACATTACCAGTTTGGTTGGTCTCTTGCAGGAGATTGCAGAAGTTGCTCACCAACTTTTGATCCTGGTTTTGTTGACTTATCCCTTTCTTCATAGGGTTTCTGGTCACATTCATTAGCATCAGCAACATATTCATCCATGTCCAGGTTGTCGTTGGTTTTTCCACTAATTCCAACACCAATGCAATATTTACCATTAGTGGTTCATTATAAGTGTATAATTCTCACTACTCTTACCAACATGTAATATCCTATGCATGCAAGGCATATCCTCATACATTTCATGTATGAAACTTATAAAATGTAATTATAATTAGCAAGACAGGGTTTAAGGAAATTTCCCTTTTCAAGTCCCTCATCTTTGCATGGAACTCCTCTTCCACACAACAGCTGGTTTGACTTCATGGTCTTGCTACCTCTAGGCATGCGATTCCCGGATTTGTCCATATTGACAGCCACTAGTACTTTGCAGCACCACATTTGAACTCTGGGGATTCCTCCTTGTTCCCTGCTGGATAAGCTTTCCAATGCCTATCCACATGCTTCATTCTGACCTCGGGTGTGAAAACCACACCTACTTCTAAAATGATGATTTTAATCAAATTAGGCAAAACACACAACTGTATTTTGGTCTGAATTGCTAACTTCAGCCACTTAGGATTTTCTTCCTTTTTAGCCCTAAAACTGCTGAAAATCCACTGATAATAGTTAAAAATTGCTAATAAATCCACTTGAAAAACCCAAATTTCTTTTTCAGATCGAGTCTCTTCCCCACTAAAACTCCGACGTTTCGGCGATTTAAACAACAACTTCTTCTGGTGCTCATCGGCGTCCCTAACACTAACATTTTCCTCTGTATCGTATCTTCAGTCGCCTAAGCTTCCAAACTATTTATTGGCGCTGCTAGAGACCTTTAGCAGTGATCGAGACCGATAAGCACTACCGCATCGCCATATCGGCGATCAGTTCCACTATACATCGGGTGGCTAGTTCTTTAGGCTTCCAAAATGGCAGGTAGCGTTCTTATTGTGGTGTCCATGGTTCACAAACCTGTCGGTGGATTGGAGCAATTATCCACTATGTTTCGGCAATCCAAAACTGAACGGGTATGCTCTATCGACGACCCAAACCACTAAAACTTTCGACATTGTGGTGATCAAACAGTAAATTTTCCTCCGATGTATCGGCGATCAGAACGTTACCTACTGTGGCATCGGCAGTCGGAGCAACTAACCACTCGCTCATCGGATGGTGAGTTCCATAGTCACCTGCAATGATGGCAATCCAATCAACTGTGGGTTCTGTGGCCACGCACCCCATCAGCGGTTAAAACCTATAACCGTTGGGAGGATAGTTCAAATGATAGCCGCAATGGTGGATGCCTAAACAACTAAATCCTTCCGATGATGTTCATCGGTGGTCCGATCTCCTATCATTTTCCGATTTTTTCTTCACTTAGGAAAATTTTTGCAAATTTTCCTTCTTGGCATCGGCTCTTCAAAGAACTAAGTTTCGTCGACATTTCGGTGGCCTTCGAGAGATCCCCACCGCAACTACCACTCTTCCTTCAACTAATAATCGCTGATCCACTTCACTAGACTTCGGCAGCTTCATCCTCTACTCATCGGCAATCGGAGCTCTAAGCACTTATGTGTCGGCAATCGGAACAACTATCGATCGGGTGGTTAGTCCATTGAGCAGCTGCAACGGCGGACGCATAATCAACTAATTTCTTCCGATGTAGTTCATCAGCGGTTCCATCCACTAACTTCCGCCGATCGCCAATGGGTTCAACACTTATTTAATTCTTGAAAATTCCTTGCCGACGCATCGGCTGATTCATCATCTAAATGTTGTCGATGGTCCCCACTAAGTGATCTGGCGTTTCGGCGGTCTCCTCATCTACTTATCGGTGAAATTCCTCCTTTTCTCCTCGATGCTTTCACCTTTTCCCTATCGACGTATCGGCATTTCCATCATCCAATTATCGGCGATCCGTTTATCTAAACTCTGTCGATCACCGATGATCTCATGACTTAGAAAAAAATTTAAAAATTTTCTCTTTATCTTCTTCCCGCCGCCGCAGTGTCGGCAGCTCAACCAACTAACTTCATCTCAATTCCACCACTCCATCGGCTCTCCCTTCCCCTATCCGTCGTTGATCCAAACAACTAATTATCGTCGCCATTTCGGCGATACTTAGCTATATGGAACCGTCGTTTCAGCACTCCAAACTTCTAATCATCGTCTTCCTTTCGTCGGCGCCATCGGAAACCCTTCCACCTTAATGCACCGACGTTTCGATGACCGTCAGCTGATGGCTTTCAAGGAATTTTCACACCTTTCACCGTCCGCCGGTGGTCTTTATCGGGGCACCTTCTGTCTAAAACTTCCATTGCATCGGAGGTGCGTCCCACTAAGTTTTCCATTGGCCGACAGCCTGAACACTTAGAAAAAATTCCAAAATTTTATTCCGGGGTTCCTATCGGGTGGCCTTCTGCTTAGGTGATCTGATGCATCGGCGAGGCTTCAGACTAAATCCTCCAATGATCTGATGATCCCAGTACTTAGAGGAATTTTCCAAAATTCTCTTGTCATGCACAGGTTTTCTTCTGTTTTCTGTTGGGCAGAGGACAACCTGCCTCTGCTAGCTGGATTTCTCATGGCCCTCTGATGCCCAAATGTTGCAATGATGGCTCCATCACTACATCTTCACAGCCCATTCAGGCCCATATTATAACATTTAGCTCTGATACCATACTGTAACATCCCCGACCCTTTGACCGGCGAGGAGGACACTACCAAACAAATAAAAACCTCCGAGCAAATAGCCCCATGAACATGAACAAGCATATAATGCTAACTCTATAAAGCTTAAAACAAAAAACATACTAAGATGCAAAGTCCTTCATATACATAGCGGGAGCAAACATACGTGCATTCAAGCATACCACATGTTCATCATATTCATTAATCAGTAAATATAAATGCAAAGACAAAATAGTCAAGAATACTCATCTTAAAAATAATTCGTCCCGCAACTAGCTACATCGCTGTAACGTTCCACCCAACCATAGGCCAGCGCTCATCAATCTCTCAGCAACACTGCCACCCCTAAGATGGGCATGATTCCTCAATGAATAAGGTTCAAAGAAGGCTTACACATAGCCAAGTTACACAAATCAGCCAAACCCACATAGTAGGGTTTATCAGGTCGTCAAGGAGCTAGGAAAGGATAAATGCTAAGCTGGTGGCCTCATTTAAGAGATAAGGACGCCTACACCAGAGTTAACCTGACTTCTAAGACATCCACACACTCGACACCAGGAATCAGTCCTTTCTCTGCTTCACAGTCCCTTAGGTCCTGACTTCCCTTTCCTATACTCTTCAAAGGTTGTGGAGAAGAAATTCGGCAGTCTAACTCTGTCTGAGTGGCTCCAAACACCAGTTTTCTCAAGCATACCCAGCCTCTAATCCTACTCTTGACAGTCCGAAGACCAACCACTGCATACTGCAGTAAAATAAATAGTCCACGGCTTTGTGAGGAGATAAATACAACAGGGTGACAACCCCAAATGACAAGGTGAACACAGCTCAATTCAACAAGACGACTCGGAGTTGTTCTTGGCCCTAGCATGGCCAAAACAACTCGGCAACAACCCAAAAAGGTACTTGCATACACAGCAACCCAAAAACCATGGGAAGACAACAGCCACGCTTTTACCACTACAGCAACGGGAGAAACACAAACTCACAGCAAATCCCACATGGAGATGAAAAGGTCTGATTCTCAGCCTAGATAGGGGAAACACATACGCAGACCCCCAAAATGTAAGGGCAGAAATAGTCAACCAACGTGGGGAAACAATAGCCCGTTCTCAACAATGAAGCCATGGAACACCTACACAATCGACAATGGAGGAGTAAACATACCCTTAACCATTCTTGAGAAGAACATAAACACCGACAACAACCGTAGGAACAATACCCGCCCCGGCCTGAACGCTGAAGGCCAAATCGTCACTCCCTTTCTCCTCTGCATGACGAACCACGATGGAGAACCCAAACGGTGCATGAGGAAGTAGAATCTCTCTGCATGAGGATTACCATAACAACTCACGGTGGGAGGAAAACTAGCACCCTTCTGCGTGAGAGTGAGCCAGAACCAAAACCTCCGAAGAAGTGGGATCGTGGAAGAGTGGAATGAGTGGGGACCGTTCCCCTGCCCTCCACGTGAGGAAGAGCGAGCTCACTGGTGGAGTGTATGTGGGGAAAATAAGGGAACTAATGCCACCCACCACTCCCCAACCATAACTGCTCCCAACTAATCAAACAGTAGAAGTTTAGTGGGTGGTCAACACATGGAAAACTCCCAATGGTCCCCACGGGTTGGACAACCCCCCCACCTTAACCTTAGGAATCATGCCCTTTTCATTTAACGTTGCACCGTCGTAGCTGGTTGTAGGTTTATTTTAATTGATGTGCATATTTACATGATGCCAAAACTATAATGTGTCGGATAGCACGATATACCATCGGCAACGATCCCTATTGCCGAAACATACATCACCAAATCGATGGTGGGGATTTTTCCTTTAGCTCCACACCACAATTAATTACAATATATATATCATGTACCTTTTTAATGTAACCGAGGTCAAAACCGGGGCATTACAGTGACTCTGAAGTGGATGACTTTTTATCTCAACCTAGGAAGAAAATAACCTTTGCCAAATTTGGAGTGGCATCTTATCAAGTGCTTTTCAAGGATATAATTGTCCTAGTCAATTGGAGTTCCCTACCAACCTTCTGCAATGTAATGATGATCTTGTCAAATAGTGAATGTCTTTAGGCAGTGCCTCAGACATTCACTATTTGACATTCAGAGAGTATAGTTGGTGGGTTTTACATTTTTTATAGCCATATTTGTGGACTCAGGGAGGAAGGCTAGAAGCGGTTTTCTCTACCTCTAAATAGTTCAATGGTTTTCCTGGATGCTGAATTGGCAGTATGCAAACCCCAATACGACTACTAGAGGACTAATGTAAAGAAACAATAGAAAAGGAGGTGGGTTCAATCATTGAAGAGAACAATTCTTATGAAGAAAACAAGAAATATAAAAAAAGCACAAGTAACAGGCTGGTATAAAAAAAAACAAATACATGTTCTGCTCTAAAAAAAAACAAATGCCAAATAAATAAATAAATAAAGCAAATACCTGTTCTGCTCCATATGCGCTTCCTCCTCTGCTTGCCATTTCCGCAAAGCACAAGTAACAGCTTGGTGCGGTGCTTTTGCTTAATCTTCTCAACCTCCAAGGGCACTTTTCAACCTGCAAGGGCGAAATATGCATTCAACCTGAAAGAACCTATGCTTTTTAAGTTTCCTCCTTCCACACTAGCCACCACTATGTCCACCTACGTGCTGCCCATGGATTTGAGTCCAGGATTGCACCCAGGAATGCATCAAGCCCTTCCTCTGATTTGACATTGATTTCGAGTGCTTTCCTGGGCGCCACTATGTCCACCTGCATGCTTCCCGTGGATTTGAGTCCATGATTGCACCCAGGAATGCGCCGAGCCCTTCCTGCGATTTGACATTGATTTGGGTCACTTTCCTGGGTGCCAATTAAACCCGGGATAGCGCCAAACTTGGGAAAGAATGTAAATATATCCCAAGATTTGGCTAAGCTCTCGTCTTTCAGTAGAGGCGGTCCACGGCTCTATTCGCTGGTTCATCAAATTGTTGTTGACTGAGGGGGTTGCAGGAAGCATTATCCTTCCCTCCACCTATCGAACCAATGAAACTCCCGAGGACTATAGTAATCTTCTGGTCGGGGTTTAATGGAAGGTAGGAACGGTAGCTTCTGCGTGGGGTTTAGTTGAAGGTAGGCACGGTAGCTTCTGCTCTTGGTTTAGTGGCAGGTAGGCACCCTTAACTTCAATGTAAATCTCTCAATTTCCAAATTTTTTATTACACGTTCCATCTCTGAAAGGGGTTAGAAGGATTTGTTTCTCTCTTTCCTCGTGTTACCCCTTGGTTGGATAACACCCAGTATGATCCCTCACTATCGTTTGGTAAAAGTAAATCCCTCCTTTTGGCCGGCATGAACCAATATCCGTTCGTATCCCTCCCTTTCTTGGTTCAGTCAATCCTTTCCATTTTTTTAACGTGATAATTGAATCTTTGGGAAACATTAAGCTATGTAGAAAAGCGTTATTTTTACTATTCGCATGCGTGTTTGCAGTCATCATGTTGATGGAGGAAGTCGAGGTCATATTCTCTTGTCAAAAAAGTGTAGAGGATTTGGGACGCACAAATGACGGTGTCAATATACCACATATTGGCTATATCGTTGGTTATAGCGTTTCTCCTTTCCTTCTATTTCGTTCTCTTGCCTTTGTATAAATTCCTTTTGACGAAAAGAAGGATTTGAGGCCGTTACTATTCAACTATAGACCAAACTCAAATGCATGTAAATCATAGCATTTAACTCAAACCCTAAACAATTAACTTAAATGGAGCCACAACAACAACAGTTTATCTTTTATTAGTTAGCATACACATTTTTTATTCACTTCTATAACCAAATCCTTCAAGTTTTTTCATGATTCCATGTAATTATAAGTTTTTTCATTGTTTTGAAAAGTTGTTTTTTATGATAGTTTATTTGGCAGTATACAAGTTTGGTCTATAGATACACATCAAGTACACAATAGCACAACTATTAGCCAACAACTTTGGGTTTTTGGGATATCTTGAAGCTCTAGTATTAGACTTACTATATATTGTTTTTTTATTAACATGCTCTATAATATGGTCGCAACTAATTTTCAATATAAGAAAGATACTATATTCTATTAGAAAAATACATATTCTTTTTCTAGGGTACTTTAATGCTAGAACACAAGGTAAGTAAGTTGTAATTCTAAGAAACATATAGAACTCTATTTTTTTTTGTTATAAGACCATTTCATTAAATTTGGATTCACTTTAGTCTAAGCCTCTTCAAAGATAGGTCAAATCAATTTTTCCAAAGTGTGATATTGGGGTTTCCAAAATGAAAAATATAATTCCAAATGTGCCAATATCATACTGAAAAATAGAAAAATGGATTTAGAAGTGATAAACCCCATGAAAAAAATCCCCCATACTACCTCTCAATTTCTTCAAGCCATACTACTATTGCTCCTTTAACAATTCTCCATTGTTTGTCAATAAACTAACGGTTGAAATTCCTCTTAGTTTATTTTTCTTTCAAGCAAACATTCCAATCCCTCTAATTTGTTCCTCATTGTATGATATACTTAAATATTATTACCATTTAATAAAATCTATTATCATTATTGTTTATTACAAGATCCGGAGGAGGCCATCGACACAAATCAAGACATTTCTGAGCAGGAAAGAAGACCTTGTACTATTAAAGCACGCCGCATGCGAAAGTGGGTGGAAGAGGATATGACAATAGAGTCTACAGATACAATAGAAACTAGCCGTAATGAACGAGGGGTTAGTCATGATGATAATACATGGGATGAATACTTACAATTGTTGTTTTTAGTTGTTCAATATCAATTCAATTAGATAATTGTACAATACAAAAACATTATATAGTATATGATCCAATCTTGGAAAAAAGTAATGCATGTGTTGCTTATTTTAGGTTGACAATGCAATAAAAGAAAATGAGGATTTGATGCATTATGTTATACCAATACAACGATCTATCCTTATACATGGGCCTCCTACTGTTAAATCACACAGAAAACAATGGGTGGAAGAAGATATGACAATGGAATCTGCAGATCCAACAGCAAATAAGCACAATGAACAAGAGGTTAGTCATGACAATACTACATGGAATTAATACTTTGGGATGATTGTTGATTGTGTATATTCTACATTTTGTGGAAAGAAAAATTTCAAACGTGAAATTGTACAAAGACGTTACATAAATGGTTACAATATTTTAACCAATAATTGTTATGATCTAATATTAAATCATGGTTGCATTTAATTACAGGTTGATGCCGATGATACGGCTACTAATGGTCAAGGTCCAAATAGGTCATTAAGAATTCAAAGTGATGATCCAATTCATCCTTTAAACCATACTAGGAGAAGAAGAGAAGCATTGAAGAGAGAACTGCCACCTGCAAAATTTGAATAATTAATGAATTTAGCAAGAATTGATGGCATGCCTCATCATGTTCATATTGAACATGATGATGAAAATGAAATGCACGAAGAAGGATTGAATGAAATGCTCACAAGTTTCTTTGGGGATGCAAACAGTGATGAGGGTGATGATCCTATGCATAACATTAATGATGATATAGAGGGAAATTGCCACCATAAAAAATTTGACGATATTAACATCCATGAATCAAGCAAGCAAGCAGCAAAGACAATCGTGTTCAATTCGGGTGCAAGAGAACATCAATGCTTTCATGCACATTAATATTATTGGAAATCAAGTCATTATTTGGTTCGTCGGATAAGAGCTTCACTACTTTGCTAAAGTATGTTGAATTATATTTATAGATTTGCATTGTGTAGCTAGGGTTTTCACCCTAGCTTGTGCTGATGAGCACCTACTAAGGAATCTGGAATCCTTAGTAGCAGTTCAATAATGTAAACAGAAATAGACGGAAATAAAAACTAAGCTAAAGCAGTAAAAAGTAAATGATGTGAAGTAAAAACAGCAAAGAAATGTATATAATGGTGATTTTTATTAATATTACCTCCAATGAGGAGGTTGGTGGAGTCCGTTGCGCTGATCCGATGTCGGTGGCTCCGAGCTCCAAGCTGCTTCCTTTCCTTCTCCGGTGGTGGAAAATGGGCCAAAAAGGGTTCTCAATGATGAAAGTAGCTTGATGGTAAGCTAGGGTTTCGAGAATGATTTCGGCAGAGGCAGGATGCTTATGATTGTGGATGTGAAATGAGGGGTCTCCACCACTTATTTATAGGTTTTTTTTTTTTAGTGGTGGAATGCTAACCCATGGTTTTTGGAAACCATGTGGTTTAGGGCAGCTTGTTTAGGGTTTTTGTTGTTTTAGGGTTTTCCTCCTTTTTCCTCATTATTTTTATTCCTTTTCTTCCCTTTTGGGGATTTTTGCTATTTTTAGAGGAATTTTGGTTATTTTTGGAGGAAAAAGGGGTTTTTTGGCCTTTTGGAGGCATTTTAGGCCTTTTGGAGGCTTTTTAGTGGGATTGTCAGGGAAATATGGTAGGCAAATGGACGAATGAGCCATGAAATGGGGTAGATGAGGTAGTTAACCATTTTTGGGTGTTAACACATTGTTAATTGGTTTACACAATTAGTAGATAAGTATTAAATTCAATCGAATTAATTTAAGTGGACTTTAAATGGATATATGTTATATAAACAATGATATTAAATGACATTTCTAACATGTTTCTCTGAAAACAATATTTCAGGGCACTAAAGGATAAAATATTCCCCGAAGATAATGTGTTGCCATCAACTTGTAGAGAAGCACGTCAATTGTTGGTTGAGTTGGGGGTAGAATATAAGCAAATCCATGCATGTCAAAATGATTGCATCTTATATAGAGGTGAATATCAAAATAAACAAGAATTCCCTGTATGCAAAGAGAAGAGATATCGTACAAATGTACAAATTCCTACTGTTCCAAATAAGGTTTTACGCCACATGCCAATTATACCTAGAATTCAACGAATGTTTCGTTGCAAGTCACTTGCACAATTGATGGACTGGCATGCAAAGAACAGGAGTAAAGATGGATTCATGCAAATTCCAGCAGACTGTAAAGCAATTAAACACATAGAGGAAAAATGGCCAGGAAAATTCAAAGATGAACCCCGTAGTATTAGATTTGGGCTTGCAATAGATGGAGTGTGCCCACTCTCTTCCATGAGCGCAACTCATACTGTCTGGCAAGTCAGATTGATAGTATACAATATTCCTCCATGGATGAGTATTAGAAAGGAGCACCTTATGCTAACTCTCATTGTTCCAAAAAAACATCAAGTAAAAAAAATGGATGTTTATATTGCACCTTTTATTGATGAGATGTAATTGTTGTGGAAAGGAATAAGAATGTATGACATATCACGTCCTCCATCAAATAGGTTCTTCATGTTCTATGGAATACTATGTTGGACAATGCATGATTTTCGGGGACTTGGTGTTTGTTCAGGTAAGAAAAATAATTTTCATATTTGCACATCATAATTTTTTTCCAATTCAACTTGCATATAACTATTACATTATTATAATTTTGTTATAAAAATTAGTTATTGGATTGCAAGGCTAAAAACAAAAGGTTATTTTGCATGTCTAAGATGCGCCGAACAATTTGAGGGGCGATATTCTAAAGATATACGCAAAGTTATTTATGCAAACAATAGGGTTTTTCTACCACCGGATCATAAGTTCAGAAATCACCTAAAGAATCAATTTGATGGAAAAATTGAAAATAGACCTCCTCCCAAGGCTATGAGTCCCGCTGATTGGCTTAAAAAGTATGAAGATGCTGAATTGAAATCTTGGAATGATTTTTTTCTCCATGATCATTCAATTGAGGAACCAGAACAAGATATGGTTGAAACACCAAAAGGAATGAATAGGAAATCCATATTTTATGATATCCCTTACTGGAAGGATCTATTAATATCTCATTTACTAGATCCTATGCATATTTTCAAAAATGTCCCTGATTCTATTTTTAGACATATAGCAGGCAAAGATAAAGACACCTTATCATCAAGGAGAGATATTGCTCTTTCATGTACTAAATTTGATAGAAAACATTTGTGGCCAAATCAAGAAAATGAATCATACGCAGAAGCACCATGGATTCTAAAAAAGAAAGAACTGGATCAACTAAAAAGTGTGATACGTTCAATAAGAACACCCACTAGCTATGGCTCGTCATTGAATAAAGATTTTACAGTAGATGGACATGTCACGGGATTTAAAACACATGATTACCATAATTTTATGAAGGTATTTGAATCAATTAATTATTATTGTTATCACTTACTTTTTTTATAATTATGATAAATCGATATTAATGAACTTTGGTAAATGGGTTTGATAGCATAGCATGCCATTGGCAATTAGAGGGGATTCATGTCTTACAGCTAACTTAAGGAATGCCATAAGTCGATTGTCAACATTTTTAAGGTATATTGTGGGTTGATATTTACAAGGTTTATGGTATGAAATGTTACTGTGTATGATGCAATGATATATTATATTTCATTTTAAATGTCATAAATGTTCATACTAATTTTGTGTCATTTATTAGGTGGTTGACCTCTAAAAATATCCATGTGTGTCAAGTGCAAAAATGGAAGAAGGAAATTGTTGAAATTATGTGTGTATTTGAGAAGGAGTTCCCTACAAGTTTCATGGACCTACAAGTAAATTTACTTATACACCTAGTCGATGACATTGAAATAGCAGGCATCGTTTCAACGAGGTGGATATTTTTCTTTGAGAGGTACATGAAAACATTAAAAAGATATGTCCCACAACAGGCACGTCCAGAGGGTTGCATGGCTGAACGGTATGTATTGAATGAAGCATTTTTATTCCTATGTGAATTCCTTGGTAAAGAGTTTGTAGATGGTCCACAATTTTGGGATGAAGAGCGTGCATCAGATATTATAGATGGAGAAAAACCTCAAAGTAATGGTGTTCAACAAGAAATTGGTAATTAAAATCATCATCATTGTGATTATGTTTAGAATCATTTACTATATAGTTTTGTGTTTATCAAAATAAAATATTAACATTTACATTTTGAATTATACGTGTTGATTTTTAATAGGTGTCGATGAAAGTGCCATGCTTGACAAGTCCGTTCTATACCAGATGGATTGCATGAATAAATGGATTGATTTGTACAATATAAAAAAAGATGTGTTAGAAGCAAGGAGACAGTTTAAGAGATTGAACCAAAGGAATATCCCACTTCCCATGGATCTTTCTGGTGAATGGGGAAAAGATTGCACTCTACAATGGATTACTGAACAAATTCAAAAGTGAATGGATGAGGAAGGTATAGATGCAAACATAACAAAATATGAGATCAACATTTCTAGAGGATGTGAATGAAAGGTAAAGCATGAAATTCTTCAAAAATGTTGCTTGAAATTCTTAAAAAATGTTTCTTGAATATATTCATCAAACTATTAATTATTTAATTATGAATAATCGTATTTATTTGCACTAAAAAAATGGCCTTTCATAGGTGAGAAAGTATCCCACAATGTGGGCATATGGTAGTCATTATCGTGTAGAAAGAGTATGTCACATGCCCCAATTTTGCAAAATAATATTATCTTATTTGATTTTATTCCAACACATTATGGTAAATTTTATGCTAAAGTTGTAATTGATGACTCAGCAGAGTCAAGGATGTTGAATGTAATTATGAATATTTTAATTATAAATAAATAAAAAGTGGAGACAATAGCTTGGGAGAGCTGTTAAAAGAGTGTTTACTGGTCAAGTTGGTGGAGGAGACTGGATGGAGAGCAAATGGACAAGTGGCAGCATCCTCAAACACTTCCAATGTTGCAAGTGGCAACCTCCCTACAATTGGGGTCATGATCCCCCAAGAAAGTGGGATCAGAGCAGGTAGCTCAATTAATGATAACTAACCCAAAAAGACCTAGGCAATCTTAATAAAAATGCCCATTGAAGAGAGCTGAGGCTGCTCATTCCAAGAAGGGAGTCATTCAGGTGAATGTACTTCAAAGGATTTCATTGGGAAGGGAATTTATGGAAAGTGTTTGAGGGGTAAACTACAGAGAATGATCTAGTACAGCTATCCAGCTGAAAGATCTTGCTGCTAAGGGCAGAGTTAGTACTAAGTCATTGGACTAGTATTTTGTTGTTTGCTTCACCCAGTCCCAGCCAAGGAGACCAGGAACAGGCTCGGGGGTCCTAAGAAGACGTTGTTTGAGCGCTCTACAGGAGTTGGTAGGGAGGAACAGCCTCCCAACGCTGTTGTCATCCAGCTTTAAAAACAGGTTCTACTATCTTTTATTTGATGTGTTAAAGCTTCTTTCTAAGAATGAATAAATAATGGATGCTTTGTATGTTATGTAATGAACTGTTAGAATTTATAATCATTTAGTTGTTGAATGTTAAAACTGTAATTGAATGAGATAATCCTACCTGTGTTTTTCCCCGTCTGGATAAACCAGACCATACTCTAGCACAGGTAGTGTGTTTAAGATAGATGAAGATATGATAGAAATCTGGATTGATTAGAGTTATTTTGTATTTCAGGACAATGGAGTAATTTATTTCTATATATAGATGTTTTTCTGGAAAGAATACTAATCTGTCTAATTAAGTTATGATTTATAAGCCAGACTATTATATCAAGAATGCTAGCAAGAAGTATACATAATACTTTTCAAACAGCAGGTTTATTTCTTTTAATATGTTGACTACTGTAAATAGGTTATTTATCTTATTAAGAACTGTATTTTCTGCAAAATGAAACTACTAACCTGTCACATAGGTAAAAGATTTAACTTAGATAAACACTCGTTTATTTCTGTGAAGAAAGAACCAAGTTATTTTACAGAGTTATTTCATTGTACATACTGCTTAACTATTTCTACAAATGATTCATATTTCTAGGATAATTCTAGTATAGTTTTTTTATAAATAAATTTACTATAGCAATTATAATAGTGTAACAATGAAATATTAACAAAATCCTATCTATGTACTTATAAAATAGACTAAATGCAAGGGTAAATAATATTTAATAAATATTATTTATATATGAATAAATTTATTTAAATAAACTAAACAAAAATTTATCATAAAAGAAAATACAGGGTCGAAACCCTTACAGTGTTTAACATTAAAATAAAATACCAACTTTATAACTTATAGTAATAACATTGAAAATAATAATCAGAATAATAATAAATTAAGGATTTGAATTTACCTAGTATTCTGAGCATAAATTATAAAATGTTATTACAGTCCTATAGGGACAAAGAAATATAACCATGAAAATATAAACAACTATATACCTGCAACAAACAAACAATTTAATTTTTACAGATGAACTAAACCTACAAAATAAATGAAATAATTTACTTTATACACGGGTCATTAACAGGATTCAATCTTGCTCGAACATTCGAGCTTATAAACATAGTACTATAATAGAAAGAATTAACAAAATAAGAATTTAATAATACAAGTTAATGCAAGATAATATAACAAGTAAAGATTTCATTACACAGTCAAAAATAGGGAGAAAACCCTAGTATTTAAAATTACAGTAAGAGCATAAAAAAAAAACCGAGTCCAAGCTCAGGAGAGATGAATCTCTTTACTTCAAGTTTAAACAGAGAATGGCTTGACAAGCCGTAAATATTTCTTTACATAACTGCACACAAAACTAGTAAAAACAAAATTTACAAGTCACAGCATAAGCCGGAAAACCCTGCTAACAGCAAGGGTTTCGTAAAACTAAACAAGCTAACCAAGAAACAGTAAACCACAAGGGTTATTTGCAGGCTACAACTTCCAACTGAAAATGTTCCATAAAGAAATGAACAAGTATGGATTGCCATGGGTCGACTAGGGCTTACCGTAACCAGGAAGCTGACCCAATTCATTGCACCAGCAGTAAGGAGAAATGTCATCCGTCACTTGTAAATAAGAAATTACAACATTAATATTATCATGTTATATATTAACTAAGTTAAGAGTAAATATAAGAACTGTAAAGCAAACGAGGTTCACTTACCTGGGAGCAAAGGTAATGTAGCCACCAACGAACAAGAGTGCCGCCACCAGAAAGATGAAAAGCAAACCCTTCATCTCTCTTGTGACAGAGATGGGTCTCATGAGTGCACAAACCACTGCTAGTAGCAGCACGGAGAAGGGAGCAACGGCCAAGCAAGAAGCGGACAGTAGAGCTCAAAACTGTCACAAACCGAAGCAGAAGAACACGCTCTCACAAACCCTATGACAGACCAGACTGTAAGTTGTGTTACGGTCCTTAACAAATTATGGCCATGATAAAACTCACAGCCCTCTAAAACATTCCAAACAAGCAAGCCGTGGAGGAGCGAACCCAAGAAAACTACACACAGTCCAAGCTGTATGCAAATGTCATGACTCTCATTAAACTTTTGCAGGGTGAACTCACAATGCAACAAGGATTCGAGGACAACAAGGGTAGATGGAATATTGCAAACCAAGACACAGAGCTCACATGGCGTCCAAGGCACAGTTGCAGAGTGACCCAAAGGCCCGAAAACAACGGAGAAGAATGAGAATGAGTAGGTTTCATAAACCCTTATACTCCCAACACTTGGCCGAGAAAGAACCACGTGTTCACGCAAATAAATCAACCATGCAGTGGGTAATTCATATAGTTCCTGCATGTAAATCGATTACCACTTATTCAAACATAATTTGATGCACCATCTTATAAACACTTTAATCATTTACAAAGGTTCTATGTGCTCATGGAGGTCAACCTTCGGTTGCATGGGCGTAAAGCTTTGAAACCTCAACATTAGAGGAAATTTGGGGTCTAAAATGGGCCTTATAAGAAAACGTGCCAAAATAAGTTTTTGTGAGTTGCAATTCAAGAACCAATAGAATTTCAATAAAATAAGTCAACCATAATGGTTGAATTGACATATTTGTCATTAAAAAAAACTACTTTTTTTGTTCGTATTTTCGACATATCTCATTGTGTTTTTACTCAAATTGCGATCAGGAGAGCTCGTTGGATGCGGAATTTGATTTTGCATCCACCGAGTACCCACACTCCATACTTTTGACGGTCCCCGCTACCCCAAAAACAAGAAATACCTGAAAAAATGTGATGATGACATCATCATCACATTTTTTCGGGTATTTCTTGTTTTGGGGTAGCGGGGTCCGTCAAAAGTATGCAGTGTGGGTACTCGTTGGATGCGAAATCAAATTCTGCATCCAACGAGCTCTCCCAATCGAAATTTGAGTAAAAACGCAGGGAGATATGTCGAAAATACGAACACAAAAAGTAGTTTTTTTCTTTCTTCTTCCAAAATTAATCAATATTATTTTATTATTTTAACTATTATTTTATTATTTTCCTTAGGAGGCCCATTTTAGACCCCAAAATTCCTCTAATGATCATTGACAAGTTTATGTTATAGGCATCGCATGGCTTTAGGACGAGACAATTTCAAAGTCTTTTATATACAAGACAACACATATAATCCAATCGATGGAGTGGACCAACGTTTCATCCCTTTCCATATTAAATTATAATGTAAACCTTTTCAAATTGTTATGTTTTATTTTCATATTAAGTTCTTCGTTGATCATAAAATCAATGCAACCCGATAACATAGATTCTTGCCCAAAGTGTTATATGCATAGAAGTTTTATTTCTTCACTAATAGTCATAGCATAAATATTATAGTTGCATATGTTGATAAGCCTTGAGCTATCGAGACTAGGTTTATAAAGTAAATTTATAATACTTGGAAGATACAAATTAAAAAGGCTATTTCATCACCTAGCCAAACTACGATATCACCAAGGTATTCATAATAGACTTGTATATCTAATCTTATTGTCACTAACGTTTAAATTGTGACTTGATAATTTTATACAACATAGTTTTTAAAAATGATTATGAACCTTATAAACCTTATCTGTTTTTAACCAGAACTACTAGTAAACTTGAATGCATTATAAACAAGATAATTTGTGTGTGTATCATTGAGTATCATAGAAATTATAGATTAGTGGGTGGCAAATACTCGGATTATGGCTATGCATCCTATACATAGCTCAGATCAACAAAGTTTAATTACTTTTGGCTATTTTCCAACCATGACAAGTACTTTTAGCTTCTCCATGTTTTTTATTAATAACATAATCTTTTAAAACTGTCTAGTACTTGCATGAGTTAATAACTCAGTCTCTCTTGAAGAATTGACATAAGTTATGTAATGTGGTCATAGGCTTAATCCAAAAGAAGTATTATAAAATAAAATAAGAAACTGGAGTGAAACCATCCCACTAGACTCTAAGTCCTTAGGACTTGGTATTGCACTGTAATGTTTAGAACCTTATAGGCAGCAATCTTCATTACAGAAGATGAATAACCAGCAGTTTCTTATACTAATATTATAAGTTGATAATGTTAGAACAATCATTACAGCTTTACAAGTTATACACTCTAGGTGAAATTAACTTACGACAAAGATCACAAGTGGTGAACCAGGAGAATAAATACTGTCGCTATTTACATATAAGATAGAAACTCTTCTATATATATATCATTGACAAAAATAATTGAAGAAACAAACTACTTGTTTTACCTCATAGAAGTAGAGTGATATGTAGTTTATTTACCAAGCTTTCTATTTTGCAAATTGAAATACAGCTGAGTGCTTTATGGAATTAAAAGGCGTTACTCTATCATTCATACCTGTAAACCTGTAAGGACAAGTAAGCTTTCTGCGTTAGCTTAAAAGATAAGTAAGCCCCAGAATCCAAGACAGTTCCACCTACTTGTCGCAAATTAAAAACTCATCAACGAACTGAAAGTTAAAATTATTGCACAAAATAAACCTAACCTTGCATCAAAAGTAGAATGCTAAGTTACTTAATTAAGATTATGTATTAACTAATCTGGTAACCAATTCTTTTATAGATAACTGTTAGCTGTTCGCAGACCGCATTCTCAACATTTAATGTATTTTCAAAATTTTTAAATTTTTATGAAAATTTGGGGTTTTGACAGAGTAGATGTAAAGAGACGAACATTTGATTGTGGGGTTATGGTTGATTTCAAGCAATCAAGTTGAGCAAGTCCAAAAGATAAAAACATTGTTGAAGGGGATCTTCAATATGTTGGAAAAATACAAGAAATTATTGAGTTGGATTACCGCTCTTTCAAATGTTGCATTTTTAAATGTAAATGGTATGAAGCATTTGAGAGGACAAGAAGACATGATACCCATAGTGGATTGTTTTCTATAGACTCCTCAAAGTACCTACTAGAGGATAAGGAGCCTTATGTTCTACCAATTCATTGTGAGCAGGTATTTTTTTCCTAAAACATAATATAAATATAAGAAGCATTAGTCGTCAATATTTTGATAATTCATTGCCTATTGGGAATATATATGTGTTTAATGATAACAATAAAAATGTAATAACATATGTCTAATATATGGATCTCCTTCATGCACGAGTATTTTTCTATGAAGACATTTTGGATCCAAAATGGATATTTGTCATTCATTATGATCCAAGATTAAGACATGTTTTCGAAGATGCTTCAATCGATACTGAGAAAACCAATGATGACCAACCAAATATAGTTGAGGGAGAACAAATTGGCATCCATGATGATGTTCAAGTTGAAGAAGATCTAGTAGAAGAATGTGAAGATGATAATGATGACAATATTCCTTTAGCCATATGGAGAAGCAGGGTCATAGGTGCATCTTCAAAAGATGCTATCATGGAGGAAGATGGTATTATGGAGGAAGATAATATGGATGATATCGAAAGCAATGATGAAAATAGATCTGGTGACATTCATGTAACCGATCTGGAAACAAATTTTATTGATACAGAATATGATGAAAGTGAAGATCAGGATGATTACAATACCACTTTAGCAGGATGGTGTAGCAAGAATAATATTAGGTACTTGCAAGAACATATGAACATTGACAAGGAAACATTGGAAGACCTAGATGCAGATTATAATGTGAATGAAGACTTCTAAATTTACAGTCGGATATGTAATTCATATTTAAATAATAATGGTTTTTATGTCCCATTTTAAAATGTTTCGTTATTATTTGGATGCAATAATCATTCAATTACTATGTTTAGAACTAATAATCTAAATTAATGTGGTGATTCTTGTCTCTATACTCGTTACCTAGTGCAATGTCCTTAAAATGTTTATAAGTTGATATGACTTGGTAGCCAAAAATAACAACAATTAGTTGGATAATAGTTATTGTGGTTAGTTTCATCTATTGGTTGATAATGGTTAGAAGTGATATGAAGTTATTCGTTGAGAAATAAAAAAGGTTATATATGTATATTGTAGAAGTTGTCATATGCATGTACATACAAATATAACTTGTGCAGTTGAAGGAATTGGTTAACACAAATGTACGAAAACTACACTATAGCAAAAACCTTTGATTAGTTTATGTATAAGCTCACCTTTAAAACAAATATGATTCACTTAAACATATATATAATCCATGTAGTATTCATATAGATGTTCAAATGGGATTTCAATTAGATTATGTGGTTCACAACTACCCTCCAAATCAAAATAATATTGATTAACTATAATAGGAAATGAAAAGTAAGATGCCAAATCGAGGAAACCTCATATTTTGATTTTCTTGTCACCTTTATTCATCAAATCATATTTTTTCCACTTTAGCAACATCTTTATATAATGTGCCTATTTTTTCACTTAGACATGAACCTAGCACAAGTAGAATTTAAATGTAATTTTTTTTGGATGTTAAAGTGGACGCAATTTGTGTCCATTTTAGCATCATCATGATATATACCACCTAGTTATGTACCTATACAACCTAGCATAAGGAGAATATAAATGTAATTGATTTGGGGTGCTAAATTGGACACAATAAATGTAGTTGATTTGATGATAATGACATTCACAATTATGTGATTATATGATAATGATGATGACAATGCTATTGTTGATGATGACAATGACAATGACAATGATGATTATGATGATGAGATGAATGATGATGAAAAAGATTGAAATGATGATGAAGTTGACAATTATGTGATTATATGGTGACGATGATGATGATAATAATGATGACGATGACAATTATGATGACAATGAGAATGACATGAGAAATGATGATGACGATGATGATGATGATGATCCTTATAAGAAAGTGTTGGTAGAGGTAAATAAACCTAGTTTCACTACAAGCTCCAAGATTAAAATGTGCTCAATCATAGTTATAATTTATGCATGCTTAATTTTGTAACTGTATCCCACTTTTTATGCATGCCTTAAATGGTAAACATATCCCATATGCTTTAAATGATGACGATGATGAACTAGATGACAATGACATTGATGATGACGATGATGGAAATGATCATCATCATCATCGTCGTCGTCATCTTTGTCATTGTCACCATGATTATCACAATAATCATCATCATCGGCATAATCATCATTCGTGTCATCATCATCACCATTGTCCTTGACATCATCATCATCACCATTTTTCTTGACATCATCATCATCATGATTATTGTCATTTTCATCAGTTATTTATCATTACCTTTGGCATAAGAAATAACATCTACCCAAAATAAGTGATTAGTGGAAAATGGTCATGGAGGACACATACAATTTATGCATGACAAATAACAACTTATTTTTTAAGATGATCAACATCATCATTCTCATTGTATTCATCATCATTTACATTGTAATCATCACCATAATCATCATTCATTTCATTTCCATCATAATCATTGCCAATGTCGTCATTGTCATTATCCTCAGCATCATCATTGTCATCATTCTCCTCATTATCAACAACATTATCATCATCATCGTAGCCATCCTCAATATCATAAACATTATCCTCATTGTTATCTTCAACATCTGGGTGTAAAATTGGATGCAAAAGTGGACAAAAACATGGATGCAAAAAAGGATGCAAACATGGATGCAACAAAAGTAGGTGCAAAAGTGGGCGCATAATGGGGTGCACCAAAAATGGATGCAAAAGGTGATGCAAAAGTGGATACAAAAAATGATGCAAACATGGAAGCAAAACATGATGAAAAAAGAGGCACAAAAGTGGATACAACCATGGATGTAAAATTGGATACAAAATTGGATGCGAAAGTGGATGCAACAAAAGTAGATGCAAAAGTAGTTGTAACACCCAATGCAAAACCTGATGTAAAAGTGGATGCAAAAATGGATGTATAAAGGGATGCAATAACTGATGTAAATTTGGATACAAAAAAAGATGCAAACGTGGATGCAAAAGTTGAAGCAAAAGTGGGTGTAAAAGTAGGCCCAAAAATGGGTATGGATTGGGATGCAACAAAAGTGGATGCAAAAGTAGATGCAATAGTAGATGCAAAAAAAGATGTAAACATGGATGCAAAATGGGATGCAAAAATTGATGAAAATGTGGGTGCAAAAGTGGATGCAAAAATGGCTGAAACAAAACGAGATGCAAAACTAGACTCAAAATAGGATGTAAACATTGATGCCAAACTTAGCACATGAAGGAATGCAAAAAAAGAAGCAGAAGTGGATGCAAAAGTGGATGTAAAAACAGATACAAAAGTGGATGAAAACAAGGGCGTAAAATTTAAGGCAAACATGGACGTAAAAGGGGGTGCAACAAGAGTTAAATGTACAAACTAGGCGCAAAATTAGGTGCAAAACTAGGCTCAAAACCTATCGCAAAACCTGATGCAAAACCTGGCACATAACCAGGTGCAAAACCCGGTGCAAGTTACGCTGCAGTTTGAGCCAGATTTATAAAAAGGACACAAAAAATGCCTAAAATAGCACCAACCCGTGAAATTGCGCCTTTTTGTCCAAAAAAATGAAGAAAAATACACTGAAAGATGGTCTAGACGTAAAAAAGGATGCAAAAAGAGACACTAAATCCAGTTTTTGTTGTAGTGACCATTTCAATATTTGAATGGGATAATTATTTAAGCTAATTCCAATGAGGAATATCATGAGAATATTTGTGAGGATTTGAAAATCTAATATTATGAAAAATAGGTTGAGAGAAAAGTGGATCTACATTTATTAGTTGCTTATCGTCTTTTCAAAGCAACTCATGTATAAATAATAGTGCTCTCTCTTCATTTGAGGCAATAGGAAGCTAATAGAAGGTGAGCAGTTGATAGGAAGCAAGTTATGTAAGTCATGAATAGCAAGTTAGTCGTGAGTGAAATTAAGCCATAATTTCAATTTGTTTGTCATGGATTTGATTATTATGCAATGGAGATGATGCTTTAATGTAAATCCTTTTACTCTCTCTTGTTAGTTTGGATTTTTTTTTTTAAATTGTTAATATAGATTTTATGTGAGCTCACGTCTCATTTTTCGCTTGCCATTTTCATTTTTTATTTGTCACTTATCACATGTATTTGTTGTAGATGATTTTTCCTTCGTTTAATTTCACATTTTCTTACTCAGGTTTAATTTATGCAATTTCATGTGCTTTCTTTAGGTTTACTTTCATGTAAGTTTCATGCTTTCTTAAATTAAATTTACTTTATGCCATTTCTTTCATTCTTAGATTTGGATTCAACGAAAGTCGTATATTTGTTTCCTTTCAATCATTAGCATAGGTTAGTTTTACTCTAATTCTGCATATATTTTGCATGTACCTCACAAGTTTACGCTCTCCTCGGGTCGATAATTTAAATCGTTGGGTAGTTTATTAATTGTTTAATAGTTTTCACCAACATTTTGTCGTCATTGTCAGGGAGGTGCTAAAGGGATTCAAGTTTAGGTACATAGGTAGGTTCCTTTAAATTACACAACTTAAGGGAGGAGATTAATGGTAAGACGCAAAGACTATGTTACTTCAGAAATTTTGAAGGGCTTATAGCTCGACGCATCCACTTTAATGGGTTTCTTCAAAGCCTTGTTCCTTTCATGCAAGTATGATTTTCTTTCTGCAAGTTTGAGTTTGTTTACTTTCTCGCAATTTAATTTCCTACAAGTGTGCTTTTTAAGAACTAACTCATGTGAAAAGATAACTCGATGACAGTGAGGTTTAAAGTAGCATGAGGAGTTCAAGTTTTCTTTGAGTAGTGTGCTTTAGTTTTGCAATCAATTTTATTTTATTTTTGTTTCAATAGAATTTCTAAACTTAATTTTAGTTATTTATTTTGGGTGTTGTAAGAACCCTAGACACTATCCCATGTGTGATACAGGACTCATCAACCAACAAGATGGATTCAAAATAGATGATAATCTTGGAAGAACTCTCTCAAATCCTAGCAGCAATTGGGATCTCTCCTTCTAAAGAAACACATATCTTGGTAGCATCCAAAAATTTACCCACTCCTCCTGAAGTGAAATAAGAAACATCATTTGAAAAATCTGTATATCATATGAGGAACAATTATTCATACAGGAGATCGAGGAGGACAAAGAAGAGATTTCAGATAGTCAAAATCAGAATGGAAATCAACCCTATGAAAGTTGTATCGAAATATGGTTCCAAGCAAGTACCAGGTTAAATCAATGTTTTCTTCTTTGTTTCATGAAAACACATTTACAACAACTAATTTCTCACATTTTTGTATATTTTATAGTTCAATTTTCAACGTCAAGTGTGAATATATTTTTACTTTCATTACATGGATGGTTACATTGGAAATTTCATTACACGTAAATGATTTTTAATTTCTAATTAGAGTAGAGTAGGTAGGTTAAAGGAATAAAACATGTTTAGTTTTAGTTTCAAATGAGTGTGTGTTTTCATGTAATTCCTTTAATTCTAGAAATGAATGAATTTAGAAAACTCCCTCACCATGTTACATTGCCTTATTCATTTTCATAAACATAAAACATCTCCTGTTGGGGGAAGTATATTCATTACCATTTGATTCCATTTTACACATGCCATCATATCATTTATCATTTCCCAACATGTCTCTTCCAAACTACACTTTGTTGCACTTTGATTGAAAAAAATATATATATATATTGGAATGATTCACAAATATGAAGAAAATTATTTCATATGTATATTGATGCCTTACCATTTCCAGTGCACGTATGCTTTCAAATATTATGTATTGCAGCAAGAACACAAGTAAACGAATGAATGTTGTTAACACAAGAACCAACCATTTGTCATATTCATGGTTGTCACACAAAAACCACCATAAGTAAAATCAGCTTCCACTCATGTATCTCACACCATGGAATGATTTATTGCTAAAAATTGTCATCATACAAAGCCAATGTTAAAAATAAATAAAGACAAAAGTTTTAAAGAAATCCGTGCATAGTTGAATGAGGACATGCAACAAGTTAAGTTGGAGGGAGTGTTGGATCTACAAAATGCCATATTCTATTCCCTTTTCATACACCATTCTTCACATTTCATTGCTCCATTAACTATTCATTATAGTATTTCATGAATAAATACGAGATTACCTTGTTATTTTTCAATTTATTTATTTTTATCTATTCTAGGAGAATTTGTGGTTAAATATTAGGAAATTAACATATTTTCATATTAATCTCAAAGTTGTGCGAGCTTTGTAAATGTGTAGGAATATTTGAATATTTCAACCAAGGATTATTCAAAAGTTTCTTGAATATTTCCTCCACCATTTCATGATTTGAAGGAGATAATTATTTAAGCTAATTCGAAGGAGGAATATCATGAGAATATTTGTGAGGATTTGAAAAGATAATATTATGGAAAATAGGTTGAGAGAAAAGTGGATCTACATTTATTAGTTGCTTATCCTCTTTTCAAAGCAACTCATGTATAAATAAGAGTGGTCTCTCTTCATTTGAGGTAGTAGGAATCTAATAGAAAGTGAATAGTTGATAGGATGCAAGTCATGTAAGTCATGGATAGAAAGTTAGTCATGAGTGAGCTTTAGCCATAATTTCATTTAGCTTGTCACCGATTTGATTATTATGTAATGGATATGATGCTTTAATGCAAATCCTTTTAATCTCTCATGTTAATTTGGATTTCTTTCTTATGAATTGTTAATATATATTTTATGTGAGCTCACGTGCCATTTTTCACTTGCCATTTTCATTTGTTATTTGTCACTTGTCACATGTATTTGTTGTAGATGATTTTTCCTTTGTTTCATTTCACATTTTCTTAATCATGTTTAATTTATGAAATTTCATGTGCTTTCTTAAGTAGGTTTACTTTCAAGCAAGTTTCATGCTTTCTTAAATTAAATTTACTTTATGCCATTTATTTCTTTCTTAAATTTGGATTTAACCACAGTCAGTCGTATATTTGTTTCCTTTCAAGCATTAGCATAGGTTAGTTTTACTTTAATTCTGCATATATTTTTCTTGTATCTCACAATTTTACGCTCTCCTCGAGTTGATAATTTAAATCATTGGGTAGTTTATTAATTGTTTAATATTTTTCACCAACATTTTGGCGTCATTTCGATGGAGGTGCTAAAGGGATTGGAGTTTAGGTAGGTAGGTAGGTTTCATTTAAATTACACAACTTGGGGGAGGAGATTAATGGTAAGACGCAAAGACTCTATTACTTCATAAATTCTGAAGGGGTTCTATCCCGATGCATCCACTTTAGTGGGTTGCTCCAAAGCCTTGTTCCTTTCATGCAAGTATGTTTTTTCTTTCTGCAAGTTTGAGTTTGTTTACTTTCTCGCAATTTGATTTCTTATAAGTTTGTTTTTTAAGAAGTAACTCATTTGAACAAATAATTGGGTGACACTGAGGTTTAAAGTAGCATGAGCAGTTCAAGTTTTCTTTGAGTAGTGTGCTTTAGTTTTGCAATCAATTTTATTTTATTTTTGTTTCAATAGAATTTCTAAACTTAATTTTAGTTATTTATTTTGGGTGATGTAAGAACCCTAGACACTAACCCATGTGTGATACAGGACTCATCAACCGACAAGATAGATTCAAAGAAGATGATAAGCTTGGAAGAACTCTCTCAAATCCTAGTAGCACCTAGGATCTCTCCTTCTCAAGAAACACATATCTTGACAACGGCCAAGAATTTAGCCACTCCTCCTAAAGTGAAATAAGAATAACAATTATTCATACAGGAGATCGAGGAGGACAAAGAAGAGATTTCGGATGATCTAAATCAGAAAGGAAATCAAGCCTATGAAAGCTGTATTGAAAGATGGTTCCAAGCAAGTACCAGGTTACATCAATGTTTTCTTTTTTTTTTCATTAAATCACATTTATAACAGCTAATTTCTCACATTTTTGTATATTTTATAGTTCAATTTTCGACGTAAGTGTAAATATATTTTTACTTTCATTACATGTATGGTTACATTATTTTTAATTTCTATTTATAGTAGATTAGATATGTTAAAGGAATAAAACATGTTTAGTTTTCAATTTTAGTTTTAGTTTCAAATGAGTATGTGTAATCTAAAATGAGAAAGTAAGATGCTTAAAAATGTTTGGAATGATGACAATGTAAAAAAATGCTTCCATTTGCTAATAAATTTGACATTGATTTTAATTTAGCTTACATTAATTGTCTATTTTTAACTTAGGAATGAATAAAAAATCACTTAATAAAAAACACCAAAACTATTAGCTTGAATCGGGAGTGTTTTGATTCTAATTTTTGTAAGAATAATGGAAATAATAAAAAAACATAAATCAATAAAAAAAAACACATGACATAATGTGAAAAATAAAACATGAATAAGCAAATGAGTGTTATACTATGTGTCGATCCTTCAACGTCGAACCTATAAACATAAAACACTGGAAATTTTAGAAAGAAAAAAAAACACAATCTGAGCTTTTCTAATTGTTTCTGATAAGCTAAAATCAACTCTATTTTTCCCTCTACATTACCCAGCACGTGTTTCCACATCATCAGATCCCGAGTGACAGAGACAATGTCGTGTCCAAATTCCAATTCTAATCCCAATTCAAGTTTGAGGAATCTAGTTTTAACCAAGATTGATTAGCTTCAACCGGAAACTTCTAGCCACAATTTGATAGTGAAGGTAACAAGTGACAAGATTGTCCTTGAGAAGGGGCGTCTAGACAACTAAGTCTGTTAAATGTGGATATTTGAATGACAAAATGGGCATCATTATTTTCACAGCCAAAAACGAGCAAGTGGATCTTATGAAGGAAGGGTCCATAGTCATCTTGTGCAATGCTAAGATTAACATTGCGACTTGGCGTTGATAAACAGGGGTAGGATAAGAGGACCTCGACTCCCTCATTTTAGCAATAAAGACGTTGAATCTAAAGCAATATAATTCTTAACCGCAACCAATTAATTAGTCAAACAAATCTGGGTGCTGATCTAAAAAATCTTCTGCATATCCACAGGAAAGGAACGGATTTGATTTGATGGGCCATCGTATCTCTTTGAGAACAGTGGCTACAGGATCACACTACATACATATCCTACCATTAGTCACAGACGATTCCATCTCCCTCACATTGCCCTACATCTTGTACAACATCTAAGTCAGGCCATGCAACTCTTTGTTGGACAGGTCGAGTCCAATAGCTTGAACAAATTATTTCTTGTTTTGCTTACTATATCACGAAGTGCAGTCAATGACTGATTTCACACCCCGAGCTTCTGTAAACAAATGTTTTTATTTTATTTTCTTTTATTTTATAAGGCCTAAATCAAGTTGAAATAGGTTGTGCATTTTTGTTTGGTACAAAATGTAGACGCTTTTCCTTTTTTATTTGTTGGCGTATAATATAAAATATAAAACAAAACAAAACAAAATAGAATTAAAAGAAACAAACAATAAAACCAGTGGAATAAGCAACAAAGTTGCTTAGTACCTGCCTTCTAAGAAGAGATTGAAAATATATAGCAATAGGATAATTTTGCTATAAAAATATATGATAAAACAAATATAATTACAATTTGAAATAAATTAAAACAAAAATGAATTAAAAAATGTCCATTTAAATACGATATAGCTTATTGCAATGTAGCATAAAACAAGCATATCCAAACTTCCTTACATACTTCTAGTAATATTCTTGACTTATGTTATAAAAATGTACAAGTTTCCTTATTGACTAGCATAAATAGGAAATGAGAAATAATAGCTTATAAGACTATAAATTAATATCATTGTTGTGAGAATAGTTTATTTATATTTTATTATAAATTTATAATGTTATACAAATATGCAAGTTTTTTTTATAGACTAGCATAAATAGGAAATGAGAAATAATAGCTTATAAGACTATAAATTAATCTCATTGTTGTGAGAATAGTTTATTTATATTTTATTATAAATTTATAATTTAAATTTATTTTAAATTTAATTATTTTAAATTGAAAAAAAATATTTTTTAGTTAAATATTTTGAATAATGGATTTTCCAAGAATAATTTATAAATAGTTCAAAATAAACTATTGTTATCAAATAACATGCATATATCTACTTGTTGGGAAAAAAACATGAAACTTAACATAAAAAAAGACATTTTTAAAAGAAAAATATGCTATACATTGGGTTTTGTCTTTCATCTGGTTTTAAATACTATTTTCTTAAGTCCATTGTGCCCAATTTCTAGCATTCTTAGCCTTGCATGATGAGATTGTAGTCTATTATGAAAATTTTACTATTCTTCATTATCTAATACATTTTAGTTTTTTATTTGATGATGATGATGATGATGGTTAACGTCCCCCGAGACCAAAATTTGGTCTATCGGACCTTAAAAAGGAAATTAATCATTTATATAACTAAATATACATTTAAGTTATGATGGCAATTTGGATGTTTAATAAATACAAAATTGTATTATAAAATTTGGATAGTTTAAGAAAGAAATATAAATACAATAATATTTTTTGATAATTTTTAATTATATTATAAATCTAGTTATCTAACATTCTATTTGCTATAAATATTGAAATGACAAATTTTATCTCGTTTTGATACTTTTCCATTCTCCAAATAAAAAAATTATATAAAAAATTATAAAATGACATCCGTACCAAATAAATGTAAGTATATCATTTATATTTAATTAGTTTTGGATGTGTAAGTGAAATATACTAGTACTAGTGACATCTATATTTAATTTGATATAAGTGATCACATAAATGGAAAAATCTAAAAACCTAGTTTCTCCGGCTCGTTAGTGTTTGCTTTAGATTATTTTCTCAAAACAAGTTGAAATTTTAAAATAAAAAATCCTGAGTTAAAAATTGCTAAGATTAATCAAAAGATCAAATTATGACATAAGTTTTGATAATAAATCTAACCGACAATCAATTAATGAACTAAGTGATTGTGAAAGGATGCGAAGAGTGATTATCATGCCAGGGTTTCTGTAGATTTCTAACTTTTGACACGCCATGAGATTCGTTTTGGAAATTTTATACTTATGGATCATCGGGTGGATGCTATCCGGTAAACAAAATGCCAAGTCAAAGCTCGATGAAATACATTATCCGCAGAATTTTGATGCGTACACAATTTTGGGATTGTCCTCATAAAGAAAATGGATGCTAAAAGAAGACCGAGAATCTGATCAACAATTTGATTAGTAGGTCGGAAGAATGTTCACAAAGAAACCCATAAGAAATCCAACTGTCGACCCATCTATTTACGAAATTAGTAGCTTAATATAGTAAAAATAACAAATTATTTAGAAAAAAATGTTCATAATGAATTTAAATCCAATAGCATCATTTAAATTTATGAACCAACATATTTAATATACACCTTATCTTCAGAGTTAACATTAATTAATTAATATTAAACTTTCAAATATTAATTAATTAACAATTTCTCAAATATGCAGTCGTTGTTAATATTAATTATTGCGCAGAGAGGCGCTCTCCAGCCCAATATAGGGGAGATCCTAAATATAAAATATTACATGTCGACCTAAAAATAAAATATCCTAGAAATTTATTTTATATTTAACAAGCCATTAACCATTTAGAAATTGGCCATGTTAATAACCATTTATTTGTAGTGTTAATGACAGGTCAATTCTACGGCCCATGTAGTCATCATTTTAACATTTACCCATATTATTCCTTCGTGATCAATCATGTTCATAGCGAAGGTTTTAAACTCTAATTTAGAAACAATGTAATAAGATTTTGGACTGTATAAATTATTCAAAGTTTCTGCTCTACTTACTATAATTTGAATTTTTTTTTTCTCCTCTAGAAAACTATTACAGTGGGTCATTTTTGTCCTTCCCATAAGTGTCCGACACCTGGTAAATTATATTATATATAATAAGTAAATTATATATAATAATATATGTATGCATGCTCAATTATCTGTTGTTTGTTCTTTCAACTATAATTTACAAACAATGTAATAAGATTTCAGTTTCTTCCCTTCATATTATCCAAACCATTGAACATTGCTATTACAATTATCTATCTGAACTGGCTACTCTATGGCTTGTTGAAATTGGAAAAAATGTTTATATTTGTGATGTTCTGATGATGATATATTGCAAATGCATTTATTTTTTGCTGTTATGATGATGATATATTGCAAATGTTAATGCAGACAATTTTGAAATTTTGAAAAGGATTTTGAGCGAGATATTGATGGAAGATTTTATATTATCCTTATGATGGCAAGTAGAGAAAATTCATAGAAAATTCATTTAGTAAGATTTCTCTTCATTTAGAAATAACAAGTAGAGAAAATTCATTTAGTAATATCTCTCTTCATTTAGAATAGAAATAACTGAGAGACGTAGAAATTGTATATATTTAAAATTGTATATATTTATTGCACCTAGAAATATCAAATATGGTGTTTTATTTCTTGTAATATATATATATATATATATATATATAAGCAACTGAAGCTAGTAAAATAGGAGAAACTTATATTCATAAACTAGGAGAAACTTGTATTCATAAAATACGAGAAACATATATACATTACTTCTTAGAGGCTTGGCTTAGATAATGTTCAAGATCCCCTAATTTTTTCTTTTGTTCCAAAAATTCCTTGTCTTCCTGTACAACATCAGGATTTGCTCCTCCCCAATCACATATGTGTCACATACTTCCCTAGCTCCATGAACATTCTCTGATACACTAACTGTAGCAAAGGACTCATATCTAAGATGATTTTGACCACAGAAAATCGCATCCAAAACTTTGTTGGGATGCTTTTCTTTGCGCATTTTAACATAACATATCGCCATAACAGGTAGCTACATCAAACAAGAGTTAAAAGTCCATAAAAATAAAATGGAGAAAGTTGAAATGAAATAAAAAATGATAAAAAAAAATAAAAAAAAACTGGTCTCTGCTCTCACGAAACTAAATCAGTGTTTAAACAACATTACAGTGCCATCCTCCTGGTCCCAGGTTCAAAAGTAAATTTCAAAGTTTAAATAAAAACAAAATAAGCCTAACTGCTTATTTAGTTCATTCAAAAGAAATGTCCAGTTCCACGTAAGTGTTGAAACCCTATCTACATCTAGATGGTAGTTCCTCAAAATGGAAATCCAGATTTTTAGTTGGAAGGTCGATTTGGAGAGGTCCCCTCCAGAACCATAACCTCCCTGCTTACCTGTGACCGTAGAGTTTGAATGGAATTGCATATAGAATTTCATCCCCAGGTGCGTTGAGCAGGGAAGAGCGCCAAGCCATGAAACACATCAACAAAACCGTGGTCAGGTAAGCTAGCAGTGAATAGATGATATCCAGAAAATTTTTTTGAATCCTCTATGAGTAGTGACTGAGTTCTTACCCTGCCTCCTTGGTAGAATAGATTGGCGGGTCGGCCTCTGTCTGGGGTACCTTCACCTTCCCTTTTCATGGAAATTTTCAAACACCACTAGGAGTTTTCCTTCAATGGGCGACGGTACCACGGAAGCACTGCTCTCCTGGGCTAGGGTCAGCGGTTGGATACCCTACTTTTAATTTCCCCACAGTTCCTGAATGCAGAAGTGAAAAAAAAATGGGACATAGTTTAGTTTACCAGCCTAGGTATGTAAAACCCGAGCAGAATCGTTTCAGATTATGGTTAGACCCTCGACCTTACCTTCGGCTTAAACCCTTGTATCAGCAGTTGGCGTCTCAGATAGGGAAGGGGGAGGCCCTCTGTAGTTTGCGCCCATATTATGCATCAGAAGCCTAAAGGCAAAATAATACATAACTCATAAGCAGAAGATAAATCCCTAGGTAAGTTAAGAGTAGCATCGCAGGGAACTGAAAAAAGAAAAAAAAAAGAAAAAGGGAACAGAGGCACAGCAATGGTCTAGAAACCACTTTACCCTTTGCTTTTAGGAGTCTCCATCTAACCCTGGTGGACTTGTTGTTTTGACCAGAGGGTAGGATTTCCAAAAATCGTCCCCCGTGAAGTTTAGACACTATCGATTTCCTTTCGGCTCTCGGCTTCCAGGGCCTAGAAACCCAACCCAGCAACCAGAGTGTTCTCTACCAGGGTGGTACCTTCATCGATTCCTCAAGCCAGGTTTCAGGGTATAGGAGCCAGAAAAAACCCTTCCTCTTCAAACTAGGAGTCCGAGTTCCCCAGGTCGATCGTGTCGCTGGGACGAAAGTAAAAGCATAAGTGTTTTAGGTATGTTTCACCTAACGCCTTTTGGAAAATCAAACCATTGATTTTAATCACCTACTGTTACAGGACAAAGCTTTAGGAGAGAACCAAGGCTTTTAGATGTTCGACCTCGATGACAGCACCTTTCCTGTGCACCCTCGTCTCATGGCCCGAGGTCTGAAAAAAACCAGAACAACTGGCTACGATGGTACCACTTGCTATAACAGATGGCAATGGGATATAATTTTTATTTTTTTAATTTTATTATTATGATGTCATTGTTGCCACATGTCAACTCAAATCTAGATACCAAATTCCAAAGTTTACATCATCTTCTATCCACCAATAAGTTGTTTACAAAATGGGTTTTTAACAAAATTAAAAAAAATATTTTACAAATCCCTAAGTTATACTTTGCAAAACAGATTTTAATTTTTTTGATAGAGAGCAACTAATACAAAGTCAAAAGAGTTTGACTTGCAGCCGATTACAATACACCCTGCCTGCGGCAGGTATAAAAAGTTAAAAGTTGTTTTTATTAAATTTATGTCACCCTTATTTCATCATAGTTGTTATCTACATTATGGATACCTTGATACCTTTATGTCATAACAATAAAAAAAAATATTAAAATATTAAGTTTGAGTTACTTTATTTTTTATCTATTCTTTTTTATTATTTAAAAACATGTTTTATTTTCAAAAAAACTTTGCAAAATATTTTCATAATAACAATCACTTCATAAGTGGATCAAAATCTTAATGTTATCCGTTGTTTTTTTTCTTAACCATGAAAAACTCTCCATGCCATACATAACATAGATACAAAAATCTTGTGTCTCCTTTTCAGCGTACAGATAATCAAATTAGAAGTCTCTTTTTCACCGTACATAGAATCAAATTAGAAGTCTTAACTCTTCCCCAATAATCAAAGTGCAAGACAACACAATAAAAGGTCAAAGACTAACTAAACAACCTATACGAGTTAAGTTATCAAAGACCATTGTTGAGTATTTATCATATATCCCTAGGGATTGTACTTGAAATTAATAAAATATAAAATAATGGAAACAACAAAAACATGTTAAGAATTTGGAAATACATTAAAGTAGGTTTATGAAGGTGAAGGTAGTTTGACATTAAGTTGAAATATGAACGGACAATCAAGCATTAATAAGTAGTGGGGATTAAGCCCCAAGGATTAGCTCAATTGGTAAGATGTGCGTACACTCTCTCGGTTTGGGGGGAGGTCACGGGTTCGAGCCTTGAGTCCTCTAGGGTTAGGCCTTCTGCCAGGATGGTCGGCGGTTTACCACCTCTACCATCCACGAATGTGAGGAAGTATTGCTGGGTTTCCTGTGGATCTTTCCATCTAAAAAATAAAAAAATAAAAATAAAAAAAAGAGTAGTGGGGATTAATCATTAAGAGTATATTAATTAGTTTGAAGAATAATTAGTAGGTTATGAGTATTGAAGATGAAAGTTATTTTTTCTTAAAATGTCTTGTGTATATTTATAATAGTTTCATAATCTTTGTCTACCATGGGTATAAATTATGATTATCAAATTCAAGAAGGACACTTATGCTAATTTTGTCTATGACAATAACAACTTGGAGGAAGTGTCTTCTTACCTAGGAATTGATATTCATCACAAGCTCAACTGGAATTATAGCATTAAGAAAAGGATTAATAGAGGGTGGAAAACTTATTTTGGTCTTGAAAATAATTGTAAAGAAGCAATCCTTGTGGCGTGGGATAAACTTGAAGCTCCTCTTTGAAACTTTAGTCAGTCATGTTATCTTGTATGGGTGTGAGGTTTGGGGATGTAACATCTCTAGAGAATCCTGGAGAAAGATTGAGCAAATCCAAAAGTGTTTTATAACTTATAATCTCAAAATTAAAAGCAATACACCCTACCCTATTCTCCTTATAGAAGTGGGCCTTTCCCCTATTGAAAGCCTAGCTATGATTAGGCTCATGTTATACAAGCACAAAATCAATAACATGGGAGACCATAGACTTCCTAAACTAGCTTTAAAGTCTAGCCAAAACCACCTAAGGCTCAAGCGAGGTTGGTATAAAGATATCAGGGCTTGGTTAAACCATCAGGAGATCGACAAAATGTTGCATTGCAAAATATAAATAACATTAAAAATATTGTCACTTTTAAGTCTAAGGAGAAAATGTGGTGTGAGAAAGATTTAGAGGATAAAAGAAAATTAAGGTATTATAAGGAGGTCATCAACCCTACTCTAGAAGATCAAAAGTATCTCTCGGTTTTAACTAGTTCAAAGAAAAAAATTAATACAGCCAAGATAAGAACGAACTCTCATGAACTTCATAGTGAAACTGATCATTAGGCAGTTCCTAAAACACCATGGGTAAAAAGGATCTTCCATCTCTGTGAGAATATGAACATTGAGGATGAAAAACACTTCCTCTTAGAATGCCCTGCTTACACCCACATTAGATCTCAATTTCATAATCTTTGTTGTAATCTCAACCTTCCTAGCCTTTTAACTTGTCAAAATTATAGTGAGCTCAATACGCTTCTCTCCAAGCTCTTTGAGCATGGAAATAAAATTTTAAAACAAACTAAATAATTCGTTTCTTTGGGTCCTATAGACCAAAGTTTGGTCTGAGTGGACGTTAACCACCACCACCACCATCATCATAAACCTTCCTAATTTTCTAACATATCAAACTCTATCTACTTAAAAATACTTTTTTCTAAGCTTTTTGAACATAAAAATAAAATTTACAACAATCTAAATAATTCATTTCTCTTCTCTTAAAATTTAAATAGATGACATGCTTAAATTATAAAAAAATGATATATGATATGTGGACATTTGTCATTATTAAATAGTCAAATAATAAAGACAAATTACTCTTTAACCACTTCTTTTTTCTTTAATAAAAAAATTTAATTTTAATATTATATTTTTTTGTTATTATCAATCATATAAAAAATCATTACAAATTTTACAATTAATTAAAATTCTGACTACTCATGAGTCACAATTACTTAATTTAAACCTATATTTTTATTTTAAAATAAATGTATCATATTTATTAATAAATTAAATTAATATACATTTTGAAAAAAAAAACAAAAACCTATAACATATAATTATAATATTAAGATCAGAACAGGCAATAATATTTAACATCAAGGCTTCAAAAATATATTTAGCTAGATGGATAATGATTTATGAATCATAATTATTTTTTTTTAATTTATTTAATTTATTTCCATAAATGAATAACTATTTATTTTTAAATTTATAAAATTTAAATATATAAAACTATATTTAAGTGATAACTCATTTAAAATAAGCATAAGCCATGTGCTCATATCAATTGTTTTATTTCAACATAAAAAAATGACCATCATATTCAAATCTAATATTATGGAGTTGGAATGGTTATAGTTGTAAACATATTTCAATAATTTATGAATGGTTTGCGGGTTGATTGTTAACTAATTGGTTTGCAATAAAGACGAGACTTCGAAAGGATTTAAAAATAAACAAAATTAATGTGGATTGGGTTTCGGTTGATCGACAACTTAGTGTACAGGTTTCCTTATTGGATCAATGGAGTTCTAAAAACACTTATGGTCATAAAGAAGGATACATACATTTTGAAGCCAATATGAAGCAAAAGGTAACGGTTTTATATGAAGCAAAAGGTAAAGAAATCAGAAATCTTGAACATTTTATATAGTTTTGATTTAAAATTTTGAATAATAAATTATGGTTTTTTAATGAACTTTTTCGTAAAAATCTAGTAAAAGTTTTTTTGGTTAAATGTAAATTTGAAAAAGTCTTAATTATACGTATAAATAAATTCAGCACCCTCAAATGTTTTTATGACAATTATATTATGAAATTTTCACAAACTATTTTTTTTTAATTTCCAACAAAAATCTAAACAAAACAAACAAAAATGTATACTTACAAAATCCAAAAAATACTATAAATAAATTATTTTTTTATTAATAAAAAATATAATAGTATTATATTTATATTTTCATACATTTTAAATATTTTTGAAAAAATAAAACAACACACTTCTATTCAAAAAGTAGAACACAGTTGTCAAGGTATTAGTTTACATTTTTCTTTTTCTCAAAGCAAAGGAAACCAACGGACAACCAAAGAAAGAATATGGCAACTTTGCATCGAATGAACAACACCCAGATCCTCGTCGTTGAACACGAAAACGAAGAAAACGCTACTCATATTTAGATCTATGCAAAATGGACAGTTCTCTAGGTGAGGCGTCGAATTTAATGGAGAGTTCGACGATGAGGCGTTGAATTTGAAGTATTATTTAATTCTCCCGTATATCGCTGTGTGAGATCTGTTTTCAGGTACTCGTGGGCGGCCTGGTTCTCTCCATTACCCTCCTCATTCCCTGCCTTAGACTGAGATTCTCTAAAAATGAAAATGGAGACTGTCTTCCTCCTGTTTCTTCTGTTATTGTATTCGGCGTTTGCTGTTATTGTATTCGGCGTTTGCTGATTCAGAATGCCCGATGGATCTCCACTATGTCCGTCAATGGCGGTGGGACAAGTCTTCTTGTGAATCTCACATTAGCGGCGGCAGTGGTAGCCCATGCTACCAGACATTGCTTGACTTGTTTGGAGTGGGATTAGCTCAGTACTTGAGAGATGCATCCATGTTTGAGCTTCCCAGTAATGCCTCTGTCGTCACCTGTCTCAAGCTATTTCAGTAGAAGCTCGACTCTCTGGGTCTCTCGCATGACTTGGTATCAATCTGTTTGGAGATTAGTATGTTTGGGTTTGTATCGAACCCTCTCCTATGCGCTGGCATACAAACCAAGCAGGACTGGTTTAGCAAACTTGGGACTACTTCCCTGGACTCGGCTTGCAAAGGAGACCTCTTAGATCTGGCCGCTTGTCACACATGCAAGGACAGCGGAGACCTTGCTCAAAAGAAGCTGGTGGACTTGTACAAAAAGAAGCTGGTTTCATTTTCTTTTGAAGGATTCAATAATCTTGCACCTAACATAGAATTAAGAAAAAATATAAATATTAGTGAATAATATGTTATACTATTTACTCTAGAACTTCAAGAAGTTCATGCCAACCATTTAAGAATGACTTTGTAGTGGTTAAATCTTTCAAAGACATACATAACACTTAAAACTTATCATTTTCTTTTGAAGGAAACAATCTTGCACCTAACATAGAATTAAGAAAAAATATAAATATTAATGAATAATATGTTATACTATTTACTCTAGAACTTCAAGAAGTTCATGCCAACCATTTAAGAATGACTTTGTAGTCCAAACAACTAGTAATGAAAACAATCATATGGTTCCATAAATATACTTTAAATATTTCATAATTAGAACTTTAACTATATATTCATATGGTTTTAAGAAATTCATTGAAGACACTCTAATTTGAGTATATAAGTGTTTTAATGGTAAAAAAATTATTAATAAGGTTTTGATATCCAAATTTCAAATTGGTTCTCATGCCTTTCATAAAAGTTATAATTATTGTTTCAAGTTATTGTAATATGTCATTTTATTATTATATTTATGATTAATTATTATAATAGAAGCTAGATTCATAATTTTTATCATAAAGAGTGAGTTTTAATAATACAAATATATAATCAAGTTTCTACTTTAGTTAGTATATATAATATTTATAAAATATTATTTGGATAAATATTTACAAGTAGTTTTTTTATATGATAAAGATAGTTAACTTTTCTAAAAACAATCAATTAAAAAATACATTTAGCAAACCTGCTTTTGTCAATGCTAAAACCAATTATTTAAAAAGGTCTTTTAAATATGTTTTACCGTTAATATAATGTTTATTTATTAAAATGTGAGAATTAGCATCTTTTCCATTAAAACGCGGTTCAGAGGCTTCGATCGGCAAGCCCTAGATATGTGTCTAGACTCTATATAACCTGGAGGCACCAATGCTCCATGCGGCTAGACATAGCCAATCTTGAGCGCAAAGAAATGGTCAACATTCGGGATTCAAGATATTCAGGACTACATTAATAAATATCAATTTGACAGAACACCAAAGAAGACAAAGATCCAACTCGTAAACTGTGGCTGAATCTGCTTGCCTGGCCTCGATATGAATGGCAGAGGACAATTGTGCACAAGAACAAGACGTAGGAACGCCAGGACAAACGCAGATTGCACATCAACTTACTGTAACCACAAAGTCCACAATGTTTGGGAAGTAGTGGTTGTTAGGTCCGCATTGCGACGAAACTAAATCTTATCACAGTTTTGTGTACAATGCAAAGGAAAGGAACGGAAAGCCAAGCATCACCGTTGACCGGTGAGCAAAGCAGAATTAGCGCAACAGAAATTCCTCTGCAAGCCAAGCAAATTAGTAGGTGATTCTCCGGAGCTCTCTTCCCAGCAAAAAATTTGCATGGATTGCTTGTCCTAGTGTGGGGCCGCAGGAGACTTTGTCAATCATAATTCATAATTCCTATTCCGATCTTTACTCCGCACCAAATCATATTCAGTCCCAACTCCGTGAAACATTTGATTACGCAAATTTCGCTAAATTTGCAAGAGGCGTGTAGAAGTGAAACTGCTGACTGAAACTCCACGACGGATCATTTTATCTCAATCCTCCATTCTTACACGTCGCTGACCACCAGCACAAACCCTAAAGAAAACACAATTGCTTGCTTGGCACGGCCGCATTCTGTTTTTGTTACAAACCCTAAGGCTTATAATTTGACTCGTTAGGTACTCGATTAAACCCCATGTGTCCTAATTTGGCCGGTTGCGTCCTTGTTCCTTTTCTTCTTGAACCCTAGCAGGCTAGGCTCTTTCTTTAGAGCATTCTCTGGCTGGCTAGTTAACCCTAAAATGCGCACAAAAGCGAAATATCGTGTCATGAAAGTTCCTGAGAAGTAGGTCAACAAAACAATTTCTTGCATTCCACACACACATGTCATATTCGTATTCAGATCCAATTAATTAAAGAGTCTTAGCTTTTACATTCTTGTCAGTCAATTTAGTCGGTAGCTGTTCCCTTAGCCAATAATTAACATTTTCCCCGAGGTTACATGGCAACTTACATATTCGGTTGTGCCAAACCATGGCCCTGCGACAATTTGTTTTTTCGACATCCAAACAAATTCAGGTAACGGAATCTACTGGTATGTGCCATGCGCTTCCCGTGTTTGCTTGATGATGAGGAACTAACAATTCCATAAAGTTGTCGTTGTTTCAATATCTCTGGGAGAAGTTACGATTCACAGCCATGCCATCCCTCGAAGAGCTCATTCCCTCAAAAGAAGACAGAGATTTTCAACCTTGTAAGTTTTGTGTAAAATTTGGGTGGAAAAATATGAACTAGAATCACAGAAAAATGTTGAAAGGTCAAATCGTAAAATGGCGACTGTGTTCAAGAAGCCTTGAATTCTGTTGAT